>JAUOBX010122155.1:0-27058 GCA_032360705.1 Eupentacta quinquesemita
TCATCTCGCTGGTGAATCACATACCTACAAGGCACCTCCATGGTTGCTACAAACGCACCATACCTCACATATAGGTGGTATTACTTCTCTATTCGACAGTTCCGCTGAACTCAACGTTGTGTTTTTGCATTAGATAACATTCTATATTTCTTGTTATCTGGAATACATATTCTAGTACTATCTATGGTTTCTAATAATCAATAATGTATCCCATAATTATATATGTTTATGGAAATCGACTACAATAATTTGACAAAAGAAACATTGGTATATTGCATTTGGCTTATGTATATGACCAGCGGTATATCCTTGTCCTAATGACAGTTATGTTCAAGATATTACCTAGTCAAACTAATAACGAAAATAAAGATAAAGGTAAAGTATCCTAAACTGAAAAAGGGAGTGTATCATTCAAATTCCATGGCGACTTCATCAGTCATTATGTAGACGAATTTGCACTTGAATAAAGTCAGACCCTATGTCTCAATTTGGTGCGATACCGTGATAGTATATATGTATTATATTGTTCCAAGAAGTTCTTCGTCAAATTAGTTTGTTTGAGTTATCAGAAGCTAAAAATTTAGTGCACTGGTATTTTATTTTCCCGATATTCAATTATTATGCAAAAACGCACATCAAAACATACCGGTATTACCTGGAACCATTGTATATGATATTTTCAGTTACAGACCTAGGAATACGTAATTCGACTGTTCTGTTTTTCCGAAAAACGTGCTCTTACCTCCTAAATAAATTCAGTTTTATAGCTCGCAGATACCATTTCCTGTGATGTGAGATCTGTTTTCTCCGCACCAGCAGTGTAACCATTTTTTTCAGACAACTTTGAAAACAGTTTTATTGCCCGCCGCAAATGCCATTTCTGCCATCTGAGAGGTGAATTTCAGTCAACGATTTCTCGGACGCGCCGCGTCAGCCCGCGATGGCGCTCCGCTCAGATAGTTGCACGTGTACACCTCCCCTCCACCTTCACTCCATAAATTCTAATAACGTCACTGGTACGCACACGCTCCATCGAGGCGCAAAGTTGAAAACTGTCGGTGTGCTCGGGTGCGTACGCAAATTCGCAAAACCCCGACCCCGACGGTCCATCTGTTCCACCCAAATAAGCAATGTTCGGCGCGCCGCATGGTTGTTTTTTCCTCCGGTGTGTATGAATGCTCGAGTGGAAGATGAAGTCAGTCCCGAGTCCTAGACTAGACTATGTACATACAACATATTCCTGCTTTCTCTGTTGCACCAAATGAATATTTACGTATGCCAGTGTTGCATCAGATTGCGTCAAATGCCACACAAAAATGTACAGTTTTCCAACGGGTAGGGGTGGGATACCACTGTTGGACCAACCCTTCGCACCACATTGTAGCCTACGAAGACCCCATAGGTATTTCCTGAAAGGTGAAACGGCACAGCCTTGAATGCATAGGTGAAATATCAATCTTCACCTCTATTCAAAAATATAATTTGTATCTAAACTTGACATTGGGGAGGAAGGAACGACTATTATTTATTGCACCATATGGTCGCATCCAGGCTTACCTCAGTGAAAATCAAAATACAAATATATTATCGAAACGTGGTGGGTGATCCAGCTCGCTACATCGCACTAGATTGCACCCAGGGCCATTTACATGTGGCCAAATTTTCCAATGGGGAGACGGATACCCACACGACACCTTCATTCTTCCCATTGCTACATTGCACCAGATCGCATCTGAGGCCATTGAAAATGCCTCAAAAATTCCTCCCTTGGTGAGTGAGTGATAGCGTATGGTCCATTGGTTAAGAGTTGGTTAGGAGTTTGAATAAGGTGAAGACCGTAATACTGAGATATTCCGTGAGTTGTTGCTACAGTCCATCATTCTAAGGTCAGGGAGTGCTCCCTTGTGGACGCACGCCTCCAAGGAGTACGAGAGTGCGCATTCTCCAAAGCCATCAATTCGTTCAGGTAGGTAGTAAAATATGATAGTATGTGCCTACGAATGCTCCAAATTAATATGTACGTATATGAGGCGTACTTCTCGCAATATGCTTTCATTGTGAATTTACTACTTCTAAATCCTCCCTTGCATTTGTCGATTCGAACCTGTAGCTCACAGAAACATTGCACTTCAGTGAAGCTGTTCCATTTGTTTTGTTCATTGAGCTATCACAAATATCACGATACCAAATTAATATTCCCCGAACAACGCACATTACAGTCGGAGAACTTACATGTACTCTAATAGTATAGACTACATTACATGCCAAAAAAATGTTTCATGTCGCCTGCTGATAACATGCTTTTTTCCAAACTCCGAACTGAACCAAAATATCAATCGAAAGTAATAACAGTATCATGATCCACAGCTCATATGATCCAGATGATATTGCCCTTCGGATTATCAACCTTATGCGGTTATTGAAGGCCGGTGAAGGTGTTGTGGGGAGTTATTATTTTAATTATCATTATCATTATTGAAAGAAAGGAAGATTCATTGTGCGCACGCTTTCATACAACAACAAAGTTCTTTCGAAATTATCTTGTGGATGCCAACGTGAACAGATTTGTTTTCAGGTTACTCTTGGCGGTATTATAGATTATTTAACGAGTACTTCCCAACATCAGAAGATTGTTCTACTTACGAGGACCCAACACCAAGGCTTCTCTGTCACCGAAGGTCACACAGGTAGTCCTAGAACCTGGGGGCACCGTCTCCGGATCTTACTCCGTATCTGTGTGGCACCCTGATCGAAAAAGAAACTAACTAATTCGGCAGGAGCAACTAATTGATGCACTCGAAGGATATACAAACAACACGAAACAAAATCTCGAACCTTATGAGGAGCCAGTTATTCTGTACATTCTGGAGTCTGGTCACAGTGGAGTTTGGCAGAACACACAATAGACCGCACAAGTCTTTTTTTATCACAAGCGATTGTACAAGTTGCAAGAGACAATCCATACTTGAATGATCACTCATGACTCTTAGAGTATACATTGCCTGCTTACATTACCTCAGTTACATGTACTTTTAATAACAGGTTAGAGTCCAACCCTAGAATGGAAGGTACTATACTGCCTCAATGTATTACACGATATATTGGCATGCCACTAAACATTATTCTCATCTTCATTAATGGTATCGTTGTGCTCAACAAGAGTTAGCATTGCTCTGAAAAGATCTGTAGAGAACGGGAAGCGAAAATTGACTGCCGCTTCTGTTAACGAGATTCAAATTGCTTTTTCGCTACGGACATGAACCAATGCACATATTTAACAGTATTGCCTGCCATCATATCTTGTGAATAAATTCATCCATTATACTCCTGGCGGGCAATACAATCTAGATGACAGAGAATGCTGTGGGTTCATTGGACTGGTGGACGATACCATACATGTTATGATGTAACATAACCTTATGTCATGACAACTTTCTTAGAAGGAGGCCTGGAACTTGCTAAAACTTCTCACTCTACCATGTGGAGTACTCACATGATATTACATGGAACCATGCTGAACAACTACACTGTTTAGCCTATACGAGAGCAGGAAGTTATATTCTTCATATTGCGACAACATTATTTTTCATGAGAATGTGTAACGTTGTTCAACGCCATTTCAAGCCAAGAGGCAACATACGAAATCGCGGAAAATATGTTCTGGCTGGTATTTCCCAAACCATGGAACTAGAATCGATCCGAAATGAGAGAAGCGTTAACTTTAGGCACGTTTGTATGTATGCATTTTGAAACGCTTGAAAAGTTTGCAGCCCCTGCCAAATCATCATGTACACTGCGCAAGCTGTGCACGCAATCATATTGGTTATTGAATGCAGCCAGAATTATTCAAAACAAATTAGGGATGTAGATGTAAAAGTGTGACAAATGCCGCAGATCAATGCTTCTGAAATCATCAGTATTCAAATGAACTCGCTTTGTGTAACAACATATCTAGTTTGCTGTTTTTTCAATGAAACTTCAGCAATCGTGTATTATTGTCAGCATTATAGATACGAGAATTCTACGAATTTTCAATGACAAAACTAGAAAACAATTAAAACAGCGCACGTATCTCCGTCCAACCGGATAAGATCGGAACGATCGGAACATGAACTGGATGAACAACAACAAGGAATCGGATATGTCTGTAAAATGTGATTGAGAATATTATCAGAAGAATTATCAGTTGCTGACAATAATACGCTCATTTGGTTGTTGAAAATATATATTGCTGTAATTTGTCGAGAACGTGACTTGCATTTGAAATGGGTATCGACATAAATTGAAGAAATATATTGTCAAAAAAGATCAAGAAATAAATTGGTTTCAATGACATTCATTGCAACTCTATTAGTTTGGTTTATGATATGAGGCATATTCATTCCAAGGCATTTTGTTCGGTAGCTGGGTGTAGTTCATGTTGTTAATCCATTATTATTTGTTTCTTCGCTATTTTCAAATTGTTAACACATACACAGGTTGTCTGAAGTAATTGCATGATCTCTATCATTCGAGGTCAGATCGAACATCATTTTGAGTCAGTACAAACTCAAGACGGTCATCACTTAGCTTGCTGGTATTCTCGTACTTGCGCTCGTCGATTTATTGAGGTGTTTGACTGCTTGCACTGCAGAAACATAAGTTGTTTCTTTCCTAATAGAAATGGATGGAATTGTACAGCGCAGATGTCCAGTGCCGAAGAATGTCCAAGTGGAATCAATCCCCTGAATAGAACCCGAAACATATCTCATGCAACGCGTCACTTACACCGCTTCGCGACTCTCCCGCTATATCTGTATATGTCAGATATGAACACATTCGCACTTTTAAACTCCGGGCACTAAGTGCCTTATAAGGCGTCAGACTAATGGGTTTTACTCGTAACCTAGTGAGAGCAGATTCGAAAGAGCGCTATATTTCAGATCGGATGGTGGTTATCATTCAGGTGTAAATCTTGCTGAGATAGGAACGATTTTTGCACGCGGTCAATTCTACGACGATCAGGTTTCATCGGAAGTACAGTGGTTTCGACAATACTCACTTTGGAAAGTTGTCCATAATCATGAGGTCTGACTGTGATTGTTCGAGAATAGACGGTGGAGGTTAACCATATACAGACTATGAAGACTCTTTATGAAGAAGGAGATCGATTCACCGAAAATTGTGTGTCACATTTGAGTGTTCCGACTATAGCTTCATTCCGTGACCGAGAACCATATGGATTATTTCTCTGTCAATGGCTAATTGGCTCCTGAAAAGAAAGCAATTATCGTACAAGACTCAAATTTCATAATGCTCTCAAATGAAAAAATGATATCTGATCAATTGACGAATCTCACTGCACACCATATTGTGTCGTCTATACAATATCCTAAACATAAAGCAGTGCTAATACAGACTTTCCAAACATCTAGAGCCACCACTTACCAGAACGCTCCACATTGATATAGCGTGTTTGATATACAGGATGCTGCTACATATGATAGAGTTTGATGTATAACTCGAGCCATACACAGATAATATAACAAATCAAATATGTCCTCGAAGCATACATAGTCCACAACCAACGCTGCCAATTATCAAATACCTTCGCCCACTACACCAGCAGTAGTCTAAATTGCTTCTTCAATAGCAACTAATTAATTTACATCCTCTTCACATGAAGTGATTCATTCTTCGGATATGAACACATTTTACATTGAATAGTTGTTTAGAGTTGAATTAATGTACACATAAACCTTCATTGTTGGAACAAGTGCATTGGAGTTACTCGTCCCTGTTCATTTAATTATCCTTTCCCATCACCCACGGAATCGCATCGGAACCTATGCTTGCATCATCTTCTCCTGCACCTCGAGGGTCACTCTAGAACATGCTTACTCGGCATGCCAACTCACGATGTCCAGCTGTTTTAGAGAGGAATTAACAGACTGGATCTTCTTCTTCTCCTCAGTTTTTTCCCCCAAGCACTTTGTGAGTGTGGGTTGCCCCATATTGCATGGTAACTATGGGTCCGCCCATTCCTATGTCATTTTGTTGAAAGGCAAATTTCTTTCGGCTTCTGATGCAATCCATTAATATGTTAGTACGTGTCAAGTTCATGTTGATGATGCCTCGAAATGATCAATTTTTCCGATTTGTATTTATGTGTCATTCTATAATAGATGGAAAGAAGTAGGTCAAAAAGTAATATGTTGGTGAAATTGGAGGACACATTCTGCATAGATTGTTGTTACCTAAATCTATTAGCAAAAGCAAATTTGAGATCGGAATATTCAAACGTTGTTAGAAGTCACAACATGATAATTTCCTTGTAAATTGATTCAGGATACCAAAACATGTAATTTTATCTGGGAGGGGCGGGGTAAAAGTATACGGAGCATGCAATAACATCTCTTTGGACGATAATGTCCTTCTTACGAGCCTACATTGTCCCATTCAATCTCATATCGCAAAACTCGGGCAATTGACACTTAGCCATCACACAACTTAGTTCAGTCAGTGGGCTGAATAACCGTTTGCAGACTCAGTTCGAGTCGGTATAATCATTAACTATTCTCACTTGCAATCTTGTACCAAAAACGATCAAATGAAACTACTATATGTGACCTTACAATTCAAAGATCTTGCCAATTCAGTTCGTGGAGTTATAGTTATTTTATCCGAACATCCATGCACCAAAAATCTCTGCTGATTAACATCTCTCGCAATATAATGAAGCCTGTAGTAATGATAACATCACTCAATGCCATCACTGCTTCTGGAAACAAGGTACATTTTGATAAGCACTTGTCTGCTGTCGACCCTTATTTCATTCGTAGTTGTAAGATTTCGATCGATGAATGCGCCTTTAGATTATCTTGACGTATAAGTCGAACAGGAAATAGCGAATGCATGCAACTTACATCCCTGGAGAATACTATGCTCTTTGGTAGGTATTCTGCTACAACAATGGTGGAAGGCATATCTAAATACACATAAGGCATATGTGACTACTCATGGAAGAGCTTCAGGATGAAATAACCACAGCGATGTTCACTTCATCATACTATCAGTAGCTTTGGAATACTTTAGGCATGTATATTTGATTACTATTACGCATTATTTGTCCTGCTTATTTCGGACATATGCAACAGCCACTTATATGCAAACGGGTGGGGTTTCTAGCAAGTTCAGATCTACCACACAGTGGTAATCTAGATAATTATAAGATCCCAAAGGCCCCATGAGTATACACAAGAACATATTCATATTGCAGAACAGCCTTTGAAGACCTTCCCTAAAAATAATACCCATACTTTATGAGAGACATCACGAACAACAAAGCTGACAATTGCTCAAATTGTTCTCATTTTGCAACCACTTTAACATCTTATCTGAACAGCCCGCGAATACGCATATCTTGCACTTTTGACATGTACAGTGGACTACACACAACGCATTCATTCACAATTTTCGCGAGTGCGTTATATAAACACAGGAATGCTGTTGTTGCTTCGTTACGTGTGATTGACTCTCCCGCGCAAGCGTGCCGTCGTCAGTGAAACGAATGACCTTCTCAAAAGACGTAGTCACGTGATGTGGTAGCGCGTGTCTCATTCGAGTACTGGGTAGAGCAAGAGGATGTGTGAGGACTGACTAGTCAGTTGATTGGTAAACAGCCTGTCAGGATACTCTACTAATACTTTCCAATATATGCTCGGAGCGCTTTGAAGATAATACCATCATCACAGGGAGCGGTACGCACTCAGACAGTCCCGAACAGTATATGTCAGCTAACTCAGCGCTGATTGCACTTCAACTCCTTACAGGTTCCCAAAAACGCCTGGGTGAGACTAGGCAACTTGCCACGGTCGCACCGGGTAAACTAGCCGGCCGGGATTCGAACTCACAATCTTCCGATCACAAGTCCAGTGCTCTACCGATGGAGCTAATCCGATCTACACCTGTGTCTTCGAAGAATACTAACCCGAATAATTATGGAGGCATTAGTAGTGGTTGGCGAGTTAGTGTTCCGGTCTAGTTTCAGCTCTTCAAGACAGACGGAGCTAGGTTTCAATAACCGTGTCACAAATTCAATCAATGTATGATATTAACACATTAGGGAACTGATTTTCTCATCTTTCATAGTAGACAAGCGGTTGAGTGGCCGGTTGAAAAACTTCGGACTAAAATCCTGGTACCACATGGGTGTGGCTGGACGTGGACCAATCCACATACGACCGTCTGAGTGAGACATTCGATGGAAGTCCAACGAAGGCACTCCCAACATCCCATATCTTCCCCATTGTCCCTTTTTTCTGCATAAATCCTGCCTAATGCAATCATTACTCATTGAGGAAATAAAACAACCTCCACCGTAGCATACCTGACGAGATATTGCAAGGATGCCGGGTAGGATGTGTCAACGATTGTTGTCAGTACTTTTGATGGTAAGAAACATCAATGGCATATCCCTCTTGAAGGGGTTACGAGCATATTATGGAGTTATGAAATTTTTCATCTCGGCGAACCCGCCCTATATATACAAATAGAATCGGACATTTCACACATGATTGAGATGACGAACCGCCTTTGGCATATCCGTCACAGTTGTCACTAACACCGCTAGGACGCCTGAACACCTGAACTAATTGACTTCATTCATCAATGATGCAACGTGTCTTGAAGTAATTTCCGTAAACTTTGATGTCAGCTTAATGACATTTCTTCTTCAGTGGGCTTCGAGAACAATGATTGTGCACAATCTTCACTGGGGGTATCTGTGTCTGTAATTAAAAGTGACTATCTTTGAACCGTACTGCGTTCTACATATATATGTTAGTTACACACTTGCATTCCTAATGGTACAACAACATTATTTGAAGCTTATTACACATCCTGCATGCACTCATATATTTTCTACGTGCTGGTAAGTCGAGGCGAATCGTACATAATCGGAGAAAGGCGGTATCGCTGGGCACAAGTCTATAATAATTGTGGAAACGAACCAATACATAAAATTCATTCCAGTATTATCGAGTTAGGGATAGCGGTGTGAAGGACACCTTTGCGCATATTTGAACACGTTGATGTAAATGTCTGGAACAGTGACACAAAAATACATGCATAATCAAGGCCCTATAGTTCATTGTCAGTTCAATGCCAATATTGGGTCTGACATAGCCTAACTGGCGTGAGAGGGTGGGCGCTAAAAAATTTGAACTCGTGATTGAACGTGATATTGTATCGAACCACTCATGTTTTAACTAGTGGGCCTTATCGATAAGTGTGTAAATTGAAACAGAAATCACAACTTAGGTCCCCACGTTAATTCAGTTTCTATATAGAGGACAGTAGACAAATATAAGATATTTAAAACGTAAAACTGTCGAATATTGTTCAAATGATACGTATATAGATTTGAACCTTATTTTACTGAGCGAACTTCAATGAATGAAAAAGTGAATCCTGTTCACGTTTAATGGCCTCAAGCCGGGGTGAATATTCGATCAATATATGAACTGTCTCGTCTATAGCAGTGCGATTGACAGAAAGGCGTGTTGAACTGAAATTATTATACTATTGCAGAACTTACATTAATTTGCATTCACTATTTACAAGTACCATGAATACAAGAGTTGAAAACAGTGTTCTCTCATATAGTGACATTGTGTTTATTGAGTTTGAAATATGCGTAGTTGATCAAGCATGAAGTGAAACGCAACTTCTAATCAACTTCTCGTCTCATTATAAAATATCGAAATGTTTTAGCTTCTATTTCATTCAATGTTTCCACGTTTTACGAAGGTAAGAATTTTTTACAATTTTGTTATGTGGCGTATAATGACGAATGAAACATGACGGCTTTGGATGTAAATGTGTTACTAGGGTACCATTGTTTGACAGTTTGCCATACCTTGAAAGCTTGCAGCCCTGGAAATCCATTGCGGGAATAAAGAGCATACCAATTACCAATCGGATATCAATAATATGTACTTCCTGCATCTAACATCCCCAACTCACACAGCTGATGTGCACATGGAAGTGCGAGACACCAAAACTAGTGAATCGCTCATGTGGACTACATTGTAGTTGTGTTCGTCTTTTCAGCATGAACAACATATTGTCAACAAGTTACTCTTGCCTCTTCGCGATAAAGACCATTGTCTCTCTTACCGTACCAGATTCCATTCCTCTTCTCATGCCATATTCCGTTCCGCTTCCCGTAAGTACCAAATCCCGTTTCGTTTGTCTCCGTTAGGAGTAGTTCGTTTGCCGTACCAAATGCCGTTCCATTTAACTAGTTTCGAGGATTGTCCCGATCTCTTTCCGTACCGTTTCTCCTGAGAAGAGTGCTCTCCTCCGGGAATAGTCGATCGAGTTCATGGGGTTGTAATAGAGGAAGTTGCGGCGCCGATGGTTTGTCTGGTTCCACCGATGAACGAAGAACGCTGGATAGGACTCGTAACTGTGGACTTATATCCTGCATTGAATGAACATGGAGAACAATGATTAAGTAGAATTCCAAAAGGTCTCGAAACTTCAGCAAGTTGAGCAGCAGATAAAAAGTTAGGCTGGTCAGTTCTGACATTAAACGGACATCAGAAAACTAGCTGAAATACCCTTGCTTCCATCTTTCAAATAGATAGCAATAGTATGTACTTTTTCATAGACCCACCGATTATTACACACATTTCTTTACGTACTTCCTCGGTATTACCAATTCGCTAATTCATATAAGGTATGTATGTACTATACAGGCTGGATTTCTGACGCACGATGCTGTTTCATTCCGTCGAAATATATGAGGAACCAGCCACTACTGGCGTCTAACTGTTTCACCTCAAATCCCTCGTATTATTACCGTTATACTCTCCTTGATAGCGTATATTTCAAGGTCTTATCTATTAGATCGCTCTTGAGGAGAAACAATTGTTAGGCATCGTCACTGACATTTTGTAGTAGAGAACTGGCAACATTCTTCGCGAATTAACACTCAGCCAATGAAACATTCCCCAATATGGTAATTTAAAACAACCATAGAAACCGTGTCCCTATCAAACTTCCACAACTTAGACTGCTAACTCTTTATGAGGTAATATCCCAGTTGTTAAGCGGTTCCGCTGACGCATACCATACATCAGTTCCTGGGGTTCGATTCCAGCACCGAGTACATTACTTTACTATAGCAGTCTCGTTAGAAGAGGTCCTAATGTCCGCTGTGATGCAGTGGAGTTGATAGTATGGGGGTTGTTCGGGATAGTGTTAACAAGTCTCGTTAGTCCGCTAGATGTAGTTACCGTGGTTGGACTTGAATGAACCATGTTCAACAAGTGTAAAGTAAAATGTAGATTGTGGTTATTTCAGGGACTAATTGATTAGACTAACAGTACGTTTCTACACTTTACTCACCTCCTGGTGTACCGGCCCCCATGAGCCTATGTTATTATCATTGTTGGATGTTTCTTCGTTAAGTATATCCAGGTATCGGTCTACCGCCTAACAAAATAAAGAAATTGATAAGAGGAATATTATTATCATTTTTATATCAATTATTTTCTGTTGTCGCATCAAATAGTCATATAGTTTTCACTGCGAGTGAATGCCAAACAACTATATTGTGTAAATCTGAATCACACATTTTAAATTTGAGGAGGCTCGGCGGTGAATGCAGCTTGGTGACTGCCAGGCATTTCTCCAAAAAAGATTTTCATCCCAAACTATTTTGCAAAGGTTGTTTTGCAATAGATAAGGTTGAACAATATTTGAACTTACAACATCATTTCATGAGGAGTACTTAAAAAATGAACTTTATAAACTGAATAGAAAAATCCGTCAATTATCCCATATTCGGTTTTACTGAGTGACCATGTGTGATTAAGGGTGGTCTGTCCTCTGAAATGATTATTCATTCCAATGCCAACCAGTTCCCAGGTTTGTCTAACTGCAGTAACTGCTAACAGTCGACTGACAAGACCTGATTTATCACAGAACAACTCCCAAAATACAGCTAGTATAATAGAGCATATAGAACCCTTCATGCCAGCAGAATTAGTAGGTCAAGGCCTCGCTTAATTCGACTGCGAGTACTGTCGCCTATGAGAAAACGCTCAGAGCTAAAGTGGAATTCAACCCAAACCATATTTCATGCAACGCGTCACTTACACCGCTGTGCTACTCTCCCATTATCAGTCAGAGAGGGACATGTTCGCGCTTTCAAACCTCATACCCAAAGTGCCTAAGGCGTCAGACTAATTGGTTTTACTCGTAATCTAGTGGAAGCAGATCCGGATGAGCCATTATTTTCAAATCGGTTAGTGGTTATCATTCAGGTGTGAATTTTTCTAGGATAAGAACGATTATTGTAAGCGGTAGATTCTACGATCACGATCATCTTCCATCGAAAATACACTAATGGTGTCGACAATACAAGCGAAAATGAGAAACCCGTCTCGATATTCAATGTTGGTAATCTAGTATGGATCTTAAGGTAGTACAATATGGATGGAGTAATATAGAGACAGATCTGTACACCATCTACCAATAATGAAACATCCTGGGAACTTAGGTTGAGGTCGTGAATGCACAACATGTTGGTGACACACTCCATATCCTATAGAGGTCCAGTGAGGTTTATCAATTTTACGTTCCAAAAAGCCCCATACTTATGGTTGCCGTACATATCCCCCGGGTGTATAGTTACCAATGGTCAGTGGGCGTGCAATGTCGGAGAAGACTATTGGCCTAGTGAATAGGAATGAAATTTGTATGCGGGAAACCACCCTGAAACAATATATCTGGTTAGTAATTCCCCAGGGAGGAATTGTCCTCGAGGGGACTTGTCCGAATACTTATAGGGTTTCTAACGTCTGGCGACATCCCCACATCGAGTCTGGCACTAAACTCACTTTGGAAATTTGTCCATAATCATGAGGTCTGACTGTGATTGTCCGTGAATAGACGGTGGAGGTTAACCATATACAGACTATGAAGACACTTCTGACTTCCATCGCTATTCCCTTCGCCCGTTCTATCTCGGATTGGTCCGTGAGATGTTTTTTTAAATATTTTCGGGAATAAAGAAAGAATACTGTCAACTTTCAAATCACATTGACTGCCTCTTCATGTAATCGGAGGTAATTTACAAGAAGAACGATCTCCCGGAAATAGTATGTCACAGTATATTGTACCGATTATCACTTCATTCCGTAACCGTGAACCATATGGTTTACTTCTCTGTCAATGGCTAATTGGCTCCTGAGGAAAAAAACAATTATCGTACAAGACCCAGATCTCATCATTTTTACCAATGAAAAGATATTCTTCAATTGATCTGATCAATCGACAAATCTCAAGGCACACCATATTGTGTTGTCTATACAATAACCTGAGCACACAGCCGTGCTAAAACAGACTTTCCCAACATCTAGAGTCACATGTTCTTAAGGCATACGAAGTTCACAATCAATCCTGCCAATTTGCAGATAGCCTCGCCCACTACACCACCAATAGTCTAAATTGCTTCTTCAAAACTTTTGTTATGCTATCGCCAGAGGCGCGATAACCCGAGCAGCTTTTTTCCTGAGCAATTAAGACGTATTTCCACGAGGAGGGCGAAGCTGTTCATAAAATCCAATGCAAGCTACTCGTCGGCCTCAAGGATAGTCAATAACTTTGACAGATTTATTACAAAATCTTGGAATGAGGCTCAATTCGCACACCTCGCAAGGTCATGTCATCAACTGTGTATGATTTCTACTGTGATATCCAGATGGATACTAGTTATGATAGCGTTGAGCGAATTAGCATACAGGCCTATAGGTATTTGGAAGGCACTTGTTTGCTTTCTATATTTGCCAGTATTACATTATTTGTGTCCAACATGAGATTCCTGAAATCCAGAAAAATATATGAGCATTCCACCTCCCTTAGTAACAATGTTTTGTTTGGCTTTTATATAGGCATACGGCTGCTTTGTGTCAATGAATGTAGAGTTGCAAGCCCTATCGCAATGAAGGAATGAATGGCCGTGTCTATATATTGTAACAATGGTATGAATGCAGCAAAAGCGCATATGACTTTATGAGTATGTACATGACACGCTATGAGTATATGGACGCGGCAATATCGTCAAATCTGTATGAAAAAAATGTCAGCGCAATGAGCATGGTTTCACCTGCATTATATAGCACATGGATGCAGCTCTGTCACACAATGGATGTATGAATGCAGCTGTTTCACAATAAATATATGGATGTAGTACACATGAAACACAAGTTAGTCAAGATCGAAAAAGACTTAAAGGATGTCAGTCCAGCAATTCAGCCAAGCTATCTTGACTAACTTTCTGGTTGTAAATCCTTTGCTATGTGAACTGGACTAACTCAGCCTAAAGATAGAACGCGTCGCGATACAGTTTGGACAGTCCCATAGAAATAACATAAAGCTCAACATTTGTATTGGATGCTGATTAAAATAGGATTGAGGCAATTTCTGATTGATGGATCTATACGTTTCAGGCCCCCTGTTATTATTGTGGCTAGGTTATAGGTCTATGGTTTAAATGTTGATACGACACTCGGTATTTGTTCCTGTTATTCTGTATGGGATAGAAGCAATTTCAGGCTCGTCTGATGACTCTGATCCTGTCCATGAAGTCAATATAAACTATACAAACTGTGGGACTGTGTCTAGTTGGCTGTTCAGGGCGCTACTATATCGAAATAGTGTTAACGGGAATTGGCTACTATTCATCAATATACATTACACTGCAAACCAATTAGTCATAGGTTAGTCGAGCAAATTATTGAAGCTACCTGGACTAACATGTTAGACAAAAGAGGCACCAGATAGACTAACGCAAGACTCAACTCATAACTTAGTCATCACTTATCAAGGTTCGTCCAGCTAGCCTGACTAACTGACTTGGCGAAGCTAAATCAGCCTAGCAGGCTAGACAAACTAACTTAACTTAGTCTAGCTGGGTCGACTGACATAAATAAAGTGAGTCAAACGAGGCACCAGATAAACTAACCTTTCTTGATCTAGTGACCAAACTTTTTTAGATGTGTATAATATAATACATGAACCTAAAATATATGCATTACAAAAGACGTGTGTTCCAAATACAGCGACGTATTGCTGAATTGCCTGAATGTCATATGGGCCTAGTTTTATTGATAATAACTGACTGCCCGGTTTGTAGTCTGAGAGTGAATGATGGTGCCAATGCATTTCATCGAACAAAAAATCTATATCCCCAGTCAGCCAGTGGTTAACAAATGCAGTCATTGCATATCTGACTACGAATTGTTGCTATCGTGAAGGAATAGCTGAAATGTGAATCCTCCTTAGACTTGCATGTTAGGGATCAATATGTTATAATATCGTCTGCTGATATTATGAACATGCAGGACGTCCTGTTTAGGTGAAGACAACACATGAAAAAGAAACATTTCTACTCAAGATTACCTTCTAACTTCATCGTTGTCTTTCCTCCTCTAATTCGATAAATCGATTAGGCCAAAACATTTCACTATACGGCTACTACTGCAACATGGATAACATCTTATCATGAGTCAAATGTCGTCACTCTCTCTCAATTCAACGTTTTAAGGAATGGGGATCAATGTACATCATGTGCTCCACTGCCTATATATCTTGTCCGTTAATGATAGCACTTCTTTCGAGAGTTTCCTCCAGTTCGGAGCGCAACATTGATACAATAATATAATACTCATATGTTATGATATCATACGGAACACGTTTCGTTGCTGAACGAGCAGTAAATACTTTGGTTTGTTATCCATGGAATGTGCTCGTCCGATTGAACTAGTCTCACTAGTATTAGGAAAATGTCTATCGCTGGAATTTAAATCACACTGCTCTCCGTGTGTCTTTCCTATACAGTGAAGCAACACCACGACACAGTCCGCCCCCTCCCGTGTTTTGACGACATTCAATGAAAACATACCACTTTCAGCAGATACCTGTTGATTTGTGATAATATATGCACTTGTTCAAGGAGCTGTTACTGGAACAAAGAATCACTAGGTCTTCATTTTCGTTGTATCGAATGTGGCCTCTAAAAATTGGGGCTGCCTCACTACACACTTTTTTTTAATCAAATCACTTTAGACCAGTACATGTACGCCAACCCCATACCACAGTGAAATAATATAGCACATTGTCACGGTATGTGGTGTTTCCCCGACAGTGATAGAATTAGTTTGACATGGACTGTGACGTCACTGAGTAGTAACATGGACATCGAATATTTTAGAGGAAATGATTGTTACCCACATATATGTCTATGAATGGCGATAAATGCGAGGGTGCTTCATGTCGTAACGCATTTAGGTTCTCTAGTGTCGTAATCATGGAGCAAGTGACTACGACAGCGCCTCAGTCATTTTCAGCCCTACAATAACCTCAAATACATTACAGTCTTCACCACTCTTGTAGTTGTCGTCTGATTGACATTCTTGTGAACCACAGACTCAAGCTAAAGACACCGAATACCTTCCGAAGCAACAATAGCTGTGAAGTTGTAACCATCTTAAACATTACACATTCCCTCTAAAACCTTATCCCCTGGCCACATATGGATGATATATTGTCTGGTGTTGGTTTTTTTTATAGCTGTTTCACGGTTATGCATATGATTCATATGTGTTTTCACATCACGAATACAATCTTTGTACCATAGTCCAATGGATACTACAAAATGTCATCTCTCCCCACGATGAAGAATGGACTTCACGCGCTTATCCATTCATAAATTCAACTTTCAATCATTTAAATGAGTTTAGTAAACCATGGATAGCACCAAACACTTCATAATGTCGGAGTGCCTTTTAAAGTGAACCTTCCAATTTCAAATCCGAGGAATAGTTTCAGCGAACACATTGATGAGACAAATATAAAGTTCAAGTACCCCGATTGAGCACGCCTGGGAGTTTTACCAGTCAGCTACTGAAATGGGATCAATATCCTGGCGTTTTATCCTCAAACAGAGTAATGACTAACTGGCTACTTGAAATCAATCCTGTCCCTGGCACCCACAGCAAGTTGCGTTGACATGTATAGCATAAGCGTTCCATACGAAACGGAGGAGCGATTCATTTCGCGCCATTATGAGATCATCTATTCATGTTTCATCTGTTTAATTATATCCCCGGGCGACCCGTTAGGTTATAGTTTCAAGTATGTGACCGCTGCCGCAATAACTCTCCAGCGCTCTGTCCGATCGATCCGAAACTCGGCACACATGCCCGCCATAGTAAAACCTCGGATGGGCCCGAAAGTTGGCGTTGCTCCTGTCTACCGCCCTGTATTTTGCAGGTTCCACTCGGTGGGTGAGGACAACAGTTGCTCTCGAAGAACATGGCGAACATTTCCGATCACCAGAGGTCAAATTTGCATGAATTTGACGATTTTCCTGACCTCGTTGGATTTGAACTAGACTTGGTGAATGTGGTGGCCATTTCGGAGTCACGAGTGGTCAGATTAGCGTAATTTGTAAGATTTCTCAAATTTGGTGAGATTTAAACGAAACTTGGTGGATGTGGACTATAGCTGGTCATGAACAACATCAAAGTAATTGGAGGGAAAACTGTCATGGTTCATGTAATTAATTCTTCTAAATATCATAGGACAATATTCTTAATTAATGCAGGGATATACACGTGTGCGGTGCACCCGCCTACACATGTCTAGTTTACGTATGATTTCGTATGATATTCGTCGTCTTCATTTAGTTGGGTTCATCGTGCGGCGGGTGATCGATAGCGATCGATCCAGTCGACCGATCAGCCACGCGAACGGTTTGGTGTGTGGTGATGCTCGAACCGTTCACCCAAATTGATTTTGCCTAAATATTTATTTTCCATTTATATATGTTTACATATATGAGAGACAACGTGTCTTACAATACATATTACTTTTAATGCTGCGTCGATCTGAAGTTAGCTAGGTTTTCAATAAACACGGGATACATCGAACATTTGCTATTCAGATATGGATACATCCTCGTTTCACCAAATTGGCGACATATCAACTCCCGATGGTCATCGCAGTTCACGTAGTAGAAGACGCCTCTGGGATCATGATTCTGCGATTTGTAGATGTTACATCACGATGCATGAGCAATGTAATTGTTCTCAGTGTTGTAGTAGGGCCAAGGTATTCCGAACGTTATGAGAACCACTATCTACTCATAGTGAGCTCTCCATCGTCATTTAGCTTTGTTGTTTCCAGCATGATTCCTCATTTTAAGTGGCTGGTGTATCCCAGACCTACAAGGCATCCCCGCAATTGCTACAAATGCACCATATTTCAAATAGGTCTTTATCACGCCTCAGTTCGAAAGTTCCTTTGTACTCAACGTTTTGTTTTTGCATTAGATCATTCTCTATATATCTTGTTATCTGGAAAACATATCGATGTGCTATGGCTTCCAACCAATAATTTGATCAATATGATCCATTTAGGGAAATCGACTACAATAATTTGACAGAAATAACATTAGTATACTGCATTTGGTTCAAAGTAGTAAATAACATGCATATGACCAGGAGTAATATTCAGCACCTTGTCGTAATAGCAGACAAATTCAGGATATCACTCATTCAACCTCATTACAAAAATGAAATACCTGTAAAGATATATGTAGAGTATCCTAGAATGAACGATGGATCGTATCATTAACATTCCATGGCGACTTCATCAGCCATATGTATTTGCACTCGTAACTCGTCAGACCCAATGTCTTAATTGGGCCTGATCTAGGGATTGTATGTATGAACGAGCAAGACTCTCGGTTATTCAGTATCATTCTGACAGGTGTAAAATAGGGATGTGCAAGATATATGCGTTCAAATAGGCACAGAAGCCTTCGGTAGGATTTGAAGCGTGCTCCGTCTGATTCCAGCAGTATTCCACGATCGATTTCGAGTATTGATTAAACGTTTATGTGAAAAGTAATTCTGCTTGCGCGTAACCATTGTAGTCATGGAAGCAGCTCATTCGCAGAATGTGTCAACATTCTGTATACCCACTCTCCTAAGGCCCAAGATATAATATTGTTCCCAGCCGAGCTTCGTACGGAGTGATTGGACCAGTACACGATTCCAATAGACATACATAAAGTGTTCACTGATCGTTCGTTAAGATAACACGAACAGTGCATGCAGTTCATACTGTTCAGCAGGCATCATTACGTTGATGACTAAAGGGGAAGGAACTTTCGCGACCAAGTGGCCGAGGAAGCCGATCCGCGTTCCCTACACTGACCATAAGACAAATGAGTATGTATACGGCGGGGTTAGAAACTTTTGTGTGGCCCCACTTGTTTCAATCGAAAGGCGAAAACTATTTCGGTTCAGCCACATCACAAGAGACGACAGCCTTTCCAAGACCATCATTCAGGGCACCGTAATGGGCGAACGCAGACGAGGTCGACAAAGGAGAAGCTGGTCAGACAATGTTAAAGATTGGATGTGCCTGGCCATGCCAGATCCACTCACCATGACTACTGACAGACCATGGGGGTGGATGACTGCTTCTAAACTGTTCCCCGACGATTTCCACATAATGGGACTGACGGTGAGTGGTCAATAGTGTATGATCTATTGGTAAGGAACAGTATGAACTGATTGCAATCAATTAGTTTTGAAGATCCTAATCATGAGATATATTTCGCGAGTTGTTGCCACAGCCACATATTTGAAGGTCAGGGAGTACTAACTTGGGGACGCATGCTCCCTGGCGCACAAGAGTACGGATTCTCCAAGGCTATCAATTCGTTCAGAGGTTGGTAGTCAGTAAAATACGACAGTAGCTGACCAGTTTGTCATCGAGATCAAAACCATGCCGATGATTACTCACTCACGGTTTCCAATATTCTACCTCGTTATTACGAGGCCTATTGATCATGTTTATCCTCATGCATAGACATTCTCAATGTAATCGGGTGAAGCGATATGGCACCGGCATACAAATGAAACTGTCAGTTACACTCTCCGTGTAAGGTATTTATAAATACATAGTTCCACCCTGCAGACCTTGCACCCAATGTTACGGTAACCCCCTTATAATTATACCTTCACTATAAACGTTATAACCACTGAACAATGGGGCATCGGGGTTCATGTATATGTTTTAATCACCGCAATTGGTGTTCCGCATTCACATGTCCGCTTCCCGTCATCTACTATCGAACAAGCGTATTTTATTCTGTGGAATACACAGAAACACGAATAAAACATTATCTCATTCGGTCACATATATTACATTGCGTTACATTACATTACATTTGGTATAGACAGTGCTTAGTACTGCCGTTACATTTACTGGCGCTGCAAAAAATAGGAAGCAATATATACAGAGGGAGCTAGTCAAAAGTTTCGAAAAATAGATGGGTTTGAGATCTGTCACAAATCTCTCAACAGTTTTGCATTTGCTCACTTTACGAGGCAGACGATTCCAAAGTTCAGGTCCAGCCTTATAGGAATATCCTATAGTATTCTAATTATAGTCTACACTCTCTGCCAACTTCTTCTTTATGTCGCCTGCTGATAACATACTTCCACTAATCTCGGAAATGATGAAGAAAAATGAATCAAGAAAATGAATCAATATTATGATCTACAGTTCATGTGATTCAAATGATATTTCCGTTCGGATTACCAGCCCTATGCGATTATGGAAGGCTGTGCTGTGTGGAGTTATTATTATAATTATAATTATTAATATTAATATTATTATTATTTTCCATCAAATATTTATATAGCGCACGCTACACAACAGCAAAGTATGCAGCGACTCTTTTCAAAATTATCCTGTGGATGCCAGCGTAAACAAATGTGTCTTCAGGTTCCTTCAGGTTTCTTCAGGTATTATAGTTTGACGGAAACTCCACATCATCGGGAAGGCTGTTCCACTCCCAAGGACCCACCAACGAGAACGCCATGTCACCGAAGGCTACACAGTTAGTCCTAGGCACAACACACCTGGGGGCACTGTCTCTAGATCTTAATCCGGATCTGTGTGGGCTGGTGGGGCTCTGGTTGAAGTGTGACTATCAATTTCGCATGAGCCGCCCTATTAATACACCTGAAGGATATACCGAGAATAGGAAAAAATACTAAATCTGAGAGGAAGCAAGTAGTTCTACACATTCCCAAGTCTGGTCAGAGTGGAGTTTTGCAGACCATACTACAGACAGCAAGAGTCATGTTCCGAGATTACAAGCGATTGATACAATCCGTACTTAAATGATCACGTATGGCTCGTATACAGTGAAAGGATAGATCGCCTGTTCATACGTCCTCAGTTACATGTACTTTGAATGACAGATTAGAGTCCCACCCTAGGGGAGGATGTACTATGCTGCTTCAATGTATTACATGATATATTTGCATGTCACTAAACAGTATCTTCATCTTCATTCAGGGAATCGTGGTGCACAACAAGAGTTAACATTGCTCTGAAAACGAGAAGCGAAAATTGACTGCTAATTCTGTTAACGAGATTCAAATTGCTTTTTCGCATCGGACATGAACCAATGCATATATTTAACAGTATTTCCTGCCATCATATCTTGTGAATGGATCAATCGATTCCACTCTTGGTGAGAGATGCAATCTAGATGACAGAGAATGCCGTGGGTTCATTGAACTGGTGGTCGTCACATATATGTTAGGCTGTAGCATGACCTTAGGCCATGTTACCTTTCTGAGAAGGAGGCCAGGTATCTTGCTAGAACGTCGCGCTCTGCAATCTGGAGTATTAGCGCGATATAAGGTGGCGCCAAGGTAACAACTACTCTTCTCGGAATATACGAGAGTGGACAGTTATACTCATCATATTGCGGCGACATCATTTTTCATGGTAATGTGTAACGTGGTTCAACACAATTCCAAGCCCAAAGGCAACTGACGAATCGCGAAGAATATGTTCTGCCTGGTAGTGAAACTAGATTCGATCCGTAAAAAGCGTTTACTTCAGGCACGTTTGCAATGCATCTGAGAACGCTACTAAACGCTTTTAGATTAAGTTTTCAGCCACTGCCAAATTGTCATGTACACTGCGCAAGCTTTACATGTAATCATACTGGTTATTGATTTCAGCCAGAATGATTTAAAACAGATTAGGATTGTGGATGTTGATTAGAATGGAACGACCATGCACCAAGTGCAGAAAAGGTCACAGACACGGAAGTTTATGAAATCAGCAGTATTTAGATCAACTCGCCCTGTGTAACAACATATCTGGTTGTCTGTGTATTGCATTGAAACTTCAACAATCGTGTAGTAGTTGTTTCAGATATACCATAATATAACAGCCACGAATATTTTATGGCAAGACTAAAAACTAGAAAACGATCAAAACAGCTCACGTATCTTCGTTCAACCGGATATGATCGGAAACTATCGGAACATGAACTGAATGAAAAACAGCAAGGAATCGGATATATGTCTGTAAAATGTAATTGATAATTTATCAGAATGCTAGTTGCTGAAAGTAATATGTTTATTTTGTTGTTGAAACTATTGTATTGGTGTAAGTGATCGAGAACGTGACTTGCATTCGACATGGGCATTGAAATGTTATGTGGAAGTATATTGCCGAAATTACAAAAAAATACAATATATTCAAACGGTATTCATTGCAATTCTATTAGTTGGGTTCAGGGTGGGAATAATAAATATTTGATGCATTATGTTTGTTAGCTGGGTGTAGTTTATGCTGTTGATCCTTCACTCACGCGGATAGAATACAGTGGTTAAGTGCAATAGACGATGAGGGCAACGGTCGATTGTCTTCATACAGTGTTGTTTATGTTCATTAGTGTTATAATGTTTAATAATTTATAATATGTTATCTGAATTGCAGTAAGCCTAGTAGTTTATTCGGAAAATCATTTCCATCTAAATAACTTTCAGTTTTGTTTATAATGTGTGAACATATCTCACGTAAGCTTTTTATGCAAATTACTGCCGCCATCATGAACAATTGGGTTCCACAATAAATTGACCGATGTAGGAAAAAAGGAGAATTATAGTGTCCATACCTTTGTTTTAGAGGTCAAGAGACCTACTAAAGCTATATATGTAGTACCCCATGACTGTCAGGTTACTAGACAGTGTGGAATTATGCTGCCTATTCTGGACAAAATTTACATTTCGCAATAGCTCAGCTGATATTGCGTACCACTTTTTATGTTGTTTATGCCAGACATGGTTGTGCGTAAACAAGACTCATCGATGCCTGGTGCAGCCCTAAGTACTGCATTCTCGTCAGCTGTGAACCTCTATACGGACACATAACCTTTTCGCAGAAACGATAATTTGAGCATCTGTTCATTGAATATACTAGTTAAGAGATTCCGCCATTGTTCCCGTCAATTTCAAACAGTATATGGATTCCGTGCAAAACGCCCACGCCAGTGTTTGTATGCTTCGACGAAAGTCAGAGGGGTATAGGCACTTTGAGCAGTCGTGACAGTTCATGAGTGGATATGTTTATGTGTATGTGTATGTGACCCACCCCATCTGGATTGACGTAAGCTCATATATATATTTTTGGGGGTCAGGTCAAATGTCAAATGTTGAAACCTTGTTAACACAATAATAGTCCAATAGGAATGTTCTGAACTTAGTAATGTTCTTTCCTATGAACTTTTATCGTTGATTTGTATTCCTATCGGGTCCTAGAACAAATTAAACTTGGTTGCCAGTTTAGCAACCTTCAGCATTTTTCTTAATTTGCATAAATCCAGAATGGCCGCCGGAGGCCATTTTGAGAATATAACTTTTGAACCACTTGCCCTACAACGATGTATAACTCCTCTATTATGGTGTTTTTGGGTGTGTAGAATCCATTTCTCTGAGGTCAGGCTCAAGTGCTAGAGGTCAAATCAAGGTCAAACCTGACCTGTTGGTGAAGAATGAAAGGAAATTATAACACAAAATTACATTATATAACTCAATTTTCAAGCACTCCCCTGACTAATAATTGAACTCCAATAAATATGTATGGTGTGCATGATTGGGATCAGCTACGCCGAAGTGTTTGCTCGACAGACTAGTCTGACGGCTGTCCATGAGAAGGATGCAGAGTGGCTCAACGGTCAGAGCCAAGGGCAAGAAGCTATGGAGTGGGATAGCTTCAACAATAAGTTAACCAGGAGCCAGGGCGCCCTCAAACCTTCAACCATTTATATGTTTGGTCCTATGATCGATGCCCCACCATCTCATCCAGACACCATCCTCACAACACTCACGTACATGCATAAGTCGCTGGTTGACATGGGGATGACATATGTTCATGTTTGCATGGACATGCAGTTGTACTGTGCAATAAACAAACACGTATGCTAGTACTATCCCATGCAGTTCAACAACGTAATCAACCATCCTGGTGGGATGCATATTACACTGTCGTTCATTAGCTGCATCGCAGAGCTGATGAAGAGCTCAGGGTTGGAGGTATATGTGGGTGCAGCCTATGAAGGTCCTGACAGGCATTTTCAACGGGAAGTCCTGGGTGAAAGCTATGCGGTCTTTCCATGGTGTATCGGGGGACTTTTGAACCAGATTCTAGCAACTGGACCGAAGAAATTTCAGCAAATAGAACAGTTTCTAGAATCTGCCCGCCTCCATCCCACTGGCTGTCACTGGGTGGACAACTTCCTTCTATACCGACACTACTTGTCCATCAATTTGAGCGTGCAGAGAGAGGAGGTGACATCTTTTTGAAGCTGCTGACCATGAAGCACATATGATGAAATACTTTTTTCTTGCTGATCATGTGCAGTATGCCCGCTATCTCACACAGTACTTGCTTGAGATACGTGTGCTCCAATAACAGAGCGAGGTGGACCTTGTGTGTCGGCACCATGATGGATACTGGAACGCTGTCTCTGCTGATAAGTTCGGCGAACAAACTGCTATCAAGATCGGCGAAGGAACGCTCAAAGGCATGACTCTTTCCGCTGACCTAGTGTATGAGTGGTTTGGTTCCCTTCTATCACTGTCCACGTAATAGACCGCTCGGACTATATTTGCACCGTCTATGCACCCAACCAGTCTGCGCAGAGCAGCACATGGAGGAGTTGAAGCACCGGTGCATCTTGGATGCAAATGATCAGGGTCTCATTGATGCAGAGGTCGAGAAGTACTCACACCCACTGGAAGAGCACCGACCTCATCTGTACAATCCCGTAACTGGCCAAATTGCCACAGCTGATGTGAATGTGGCGGATTCAATCGTAATTGGAGAACAGATGGGAAGCAAGTACATCGCCAGTCTCTCTGATGCTATCAGTAGCCCCATCAATACGATGCATATTCTCAAGAACCAGAACAAAGGTAACAAGGCCAGACCAGTGGTAGGCCTTGAGAACATTTTTCTCCGGCTACTGATGATTGGTCAACAGTGGCAGGCAGAGCTTGAACCTCTGTTTGCCTATGAACTGTGTGCAGTGACATATTCGGTCATTGATGCGCATGGTTGTCTCCGCGAAGTCAGTAAGTCTGGCCTGGCCAAACGCCTCGGCGTTCTTGGGGTATTGCCAACAGCTGCTGACATTGTCCTCGTGGATGTCTCACACCTGTTCTACTACATTGTGTGGCCACATGGTGGCAATCCCTCAGATCTGTTTGCATCCATCCAAGGTCGGTTGAATCGCTATCCAAACGGTACTGATATAATTGTTGTCTTTGACAAATACCATGATTTCTCTGCTAAGGATCATGAGAGAATGCGGCGGGCTGATGAAGTTAATATCAACTATGAACTCTCAATATCCAGTCCTCTCCCCAAAATAGATGTAATACTGAAGAGCAAGAACAACAAACGGATGCTGGCGAGCATCTTGTGTACCTTCGATTCAGGAGAGAATGTGACGATGGAGACGATGGTGTGTTTGGTCATGATGAGGCAGACGTTACCATGATATCGTATATCCTTGAGGCTGCCAGTTGTGGTAAGGGAGTGATCCGTTTGCTTTGTGACGACACAGATGTGTTTATCCTGTTGGTCTTTTGGGTGTATCGGATGGAACAGTGTTGGGCATCAATGCCACCTGCGCTGACTTAGGTTCAAAGTGCTTGCAGGTGCTTGACATGCACGCTCTCAGCGGATGCAACTTCATATCCTTATGGCAAAGGGAAACTCGGTGCAATAAACAATCTGCTTGCTGGAGATTACCCAGGTTTGGATGATGTGCTGGGTGAGGTGGGCACCACACAGACATATCGGATAGAGGCAGCCAAACTCTCCTTTGTTCCTTTGTATGGTCAGCCACCAGGAACCTCCATGGAATCTGCTCGCTTCACCCTCTTCACCAAGAAGAAAAAAGTTCGAAAGTCATGGCTCCTCCTCCAACATCTGCCAATATGTTACAGCATGTACTGCGGGCTCATCTACAGGTAATGTTGTGGGAAGCAGCAAGGCACCAAGCCCCACCAGATGAGGCAGCTGACATCACCCAATTTGGGTGGGAGATCCTGGATGGAATCCCCATTCCTGTAATTGCTCAGGGTGATCCAGCTCCACCAAACTTGATTGATGTGATTCGCAGTCAGTGTAGGGTACATGGTAAGAAGTGCAGCACCGATGTATGCAGCTGTTACAAAAAGTATCTTTCTTGCACTTTCTTACTGTAACTGCTCTGGCGAAGATGACTGCTGGAATCCATACACTAAGAGAAGGGATGTTCCGATTGAAGATGAAGATGCTGAGGATTGTGAGCATGTGGAGCATGTGGATCATGGATGTGAAGACCATGAGGATGGTGAGGGTAGTCTTTCTGACACTGATTACCTAGATGACGAGTGGGAGTGACGGGTTAGCATTATTAGACGATAATAAACATCGTATGTGACATCAAATCATAGCTCCTACTTTCGTTTTTATATTTGAGATACCTCCAGATCTGTCACATATTCAGTATATTACTTTCTCTTACTCAATACAAGGTATGTGTTAAAGCGGTGCACAGTTGCTATATATGAAAGTTACTTTCATACTTTTTTCAATACCTCCTCACGTATGACATTTCATTTTCTCT
>JAUOBX010122156.1:0-18846 GCA_032360705.1 Eupentacta quinquesemita
TCCCCACAATGTCGGTTCCTGACTAACATACACACGCCGAAATGCCTAATAATAGGCCTAGTGTTACACTTTATTGTTACGAACGGGATGGAGCCTAACACACCTTATATATGCGAAATTTGAACATCTGTGGATGGCTGTATTTCGAACCAGGAAGTTTGCCACTGATATCGATCATTGTAAATGACAGGGATAATGAAATGATAGAGTGAACTCGCTCACGAGTTGTATATAAACAGAGAAAGATAACCTCGAATTTTCGGAGAATTTACTACGGAAGCCTTTAATGTACCTGCATTAGTGTGTAGTCGTTAAAACCAGGCATGTCAGATCGGGATCCCCACAACAAGATGGCATTCGCAATCCGGAACCTAGTTCACAGCCTTCATTATTACCCCATTATCATGATGTTCATGCAGCGTCATGCCCTGAACCCTCTACCAATGCTGTGTGACGTGGACAACTTATTCAAGTCCAACTACAATTGATTTCGAATAACTAATTACTTGGTTTTAATTCAGGGAGAAGCGCTGACACATGTGCAATGAATCTAGTTTTTCTTGTGAGCCACCCCCCCCAACCCCCCCCCCCCCCCCCTCCACCTCCTCCCGCTGTTATCAAGACGATACGTAGAGTCCTATTATTCGCCGATTTATTCACTGTTATATGCTGTATCGTCTTCTTACTTCTTACCCTCGGAACAGATCGGACCTATGTTGTTAACATGCATCCAAGTAGAGTCGAGTTATCGTGTGTTAACAAGCTGAAATCTGCCAATTATGTTAGTTAACTTGAAGATCAGTGAGATGAACTCTACGCTTGAAGCAGCCCGCAACCATCGAATTCAATACTTGATACGTCCTGCAGTGTGAATCTCAGGGAGGTTAATATGATGTTGGATATTGGTGCAATGACGCAGTAAATCAATTGAGATTGCACATGTGGGGATTCCGGTAAACTATAGTCAGGTAAAATTAGGAAAATCTGTGAACAATTTCCTTACCAAGATCTTGTTGCATTAATATGTTTCTAGTGATGCCCTCTAACACATATACATTTATTCGCGCTCAACTACACTCGCAAAAAAATGAGGACGCTTTTCAAAATATTCACAGAATCCAATTGAATATACATTAAAAAGTCGTTACATGATATGTTTGATAGTCGGAATGTGACTGTATCCTCCTCATTTGCCATGAAACAATAACATATGAATGAGCCAGGTCAGATTCGTTAATATGAAAATGAGGGCGCTCTTCAAAATGACGACTGATTCAGTATTGCATAGGCCTACCGTTAAATCCCAACATAAAGCATATACTTCGACAGTCATATCTAGGAGACACCTATAATGTGGTCACTGGTCAGACAACATTTTTGAATATCGCGATGTTCTATTGTTTCCAGAATCAACTCAAAATCTATAGTCAGAAGAGCAAATATAGGATCACTCCCTTCATATCTGTGAATGTGTATTTTGGCCGATATATTTAGAGTCGGTATTACCAGGAAGCAACAAGTGATGGACACCCATCTTACCAGTGATAGCGCTCTCATAATGATGTCAAATCCCATTCTAGAAACGAATTACATGGAGTTTACTACTTTGGCGTGGTCTGTGGATTTATGGGAGTTCCTAAATACGTGATGAAGGTCAGACAGTTCAATAGCTACCTTCGTCAGCTGGCTCATAACCATCACCGATGCAGTTCTGACGAGTGACGCCTCTACAATTCCAACAAGTAGGGATGCACTGGACACCGTTTTTCTTGCAGCTGAACATCCTGTTTCCACAGTCTCCGGTGCAACTGCAGCTGGTGAACTTGAGCAGCATTTCTGGTGCCATCAGGTCTAGTGTGTCCATGGCCTCTTACCGTCCACCCGTAATCACTGGGGTCCAAAGACATACTTTGTAGTAAAATCCAATCGCGGGTTTGGAGATGGGCACGTAGGGAATGCTGAGTAGCTGCACCATCTGTTGGCGATAAAGAATCCGGGTTGATATGTCAGTATGTCCGGCAACTACCTTCCTCGAGAACATACGGTACCGGATTTTTCCCAAACTGGTTCCCGGTGAACGATGGATATACTGGAAAATCGACATTCTAGCTCTGATCACCTCGTCTTTTGTAGCGTTGACGTTGTAGAAGGTATCTACATGTTGGTCAATTTTACCTGATGAGTGCGCAAAACCTGTCGAAAAGAGTTGTTTTCCCGTGCCCCGTGATCGCAGAAACAGTATCACAACCAGTGGACGCATGTTAGAAGAGCAAATACCTCCTCTGCCTTTCTGTGCGAGCATCGCGGATTTTCTTGACATCGTAGGAGCCCTTCGATGTCGTTACGACGAGTGGGTGGTTGATATCTGAGCCATGGTGTACTAACATGATGAACACGTCAACGTCTTCCGCCCGTACAGGCAGACATGCAGTAGAAATGAAACGAACGAATAAGTATATAGTTGTCAATGATGCTCATTTCCATTTCGATGTTAACAACATCACATATTTAGTTGGAGGTATAGCCTACTGTTACATCTTCGATATCCCAAGGCTCACATTCACTGAAGCATTCGAAATTCGTTTATTTCACTTCTGATGTAGCAGTATCAATTGATTTGTCCTATCCAGAATGGAAGAGCGTGATGAGAACAAATCCAATTCAGTATAATTAATCACTCGTAAACTTTGGCTATACTAACCTCAGCAACGTCGTCTTCGATGGACTCGAGGTGTCCGCATTATTGTCACACTGTTCTACGATGATCTGGTGTCGTCTGAATGTCGAAGAAAGGAGACGTATGAGCTCGCTCTCGTTTTATGTGTTGTTCAAGAACTTTAGTGTGAGATGCATCACATCCGACTGGATCTGTAGGTTACAACAGGAGTTGTTGGTGGCGGAACTTGGTGCGCCGAATGTGGTCGTGATCCTGTTGTATCCGTCGAAAAATACCGTGACTCTCGTGGAGTGGCTGCCGATCAGACATAGCACAGAGCTCAGATAACTGTCAGCAATCTGCTGCGACGTCCAACCTTGTTTCCACATCATAATCATCATGTACAAAGGCCAACCGCCATCAACTACCAGACCGGAACTAGTTTTCAGACTAGTCTGGCAAAAAAAACGGTTTTGTTTGCTTTGTTCATTTTCTGATCCCGGCTGCTGAACAACAATGAAGAAGAGGGAGTCAACTCATATTCTAAACTTGCCTCACCTGATATATCCCGTTGGGCGAGAATGATCAGTTGGTTGAACAGCTGGAGAGAATCTAGAAGGATCATACTCTCGCTTATCTTGGGCCCTTCCTGCAGAGATGACAGGGACTGCACCTTCGATTTTACCTCCATTGTCGTCGACACTGACTTTCCGTCCAACTTTACCTGTATATCCCAGCCTACCTCAGCAGCTCTTTTAGCGTTAACTGCGTCGTGGGCTTTGCTCACGAACCCAGTTGAGAAGGACACGAGCGACCGCTTAGTCTCTTTTACTGTCAAAGAAGTTGTGCTCATTCAGCCACTGGAGAGCAACGTGTGCCGCTTCAGCGTCTCGTTTCACCCGTGTGTTGGAGAGATCTTTGTGAAGCGGATCGTACTTCCTCACGCCTTCCTCCATCCGCTGGTTCACTTCGGACAAGTGATTCAATGTTTGTAATCAACATTTGTGGCCGGATCCACTGTTCCTCATCCTTCCTCTGCTCAACCCACCCTCAGATTTAACCGCCTTCATTAGTCGCTGTTCTATGCAAATGTCACACCATGTACTCGACCATTCGTGGTTGGAATAACGTATAACGTGGTTCCCGTAAGAATGAAGTTTTGGAAGGTACCTTCGTATTCAGTTGTAGTTCCGAGCTGCTTCATCAGTTGGCAATAGAGTCGTGCCCTCTTCGCGTATTGGTGAAGCCCCGCAGCTGCAAATATGTCTCACATCTTAGTGACGATGCAGAAGAGGTGCTGAATATGATTCGCGAGTCTGTCGGACCTGATGAAAGCCTGACTGCCTGATGACAATCATCCTCCCTCCCTCGGCGAGTCTTCTGAATGTTTCATCGAACCTTTTGTTCGAATACCCCAACTATTGGGGCTCTGTGCATGCCTCTCATCAGCTACCTCCTCCATAAAGGTCTTCATTTCACCAGGTCACGTTGGGTCGGTTGCCGCGTGTAATGAATAATGTTTTTCCAAGTTGTGCTCTCTTGATCACGTTGATATTGAAAATGAAACGCAGTGCATGTGCAGTGAGAATAAAACTAACAAACATTTTCGGCAGCTAAGAACGGTCTGGGAGGGTATAGTTTTCGAACACTGTGATATATCGGTAGTCGCAAAAAAAAGTTTCAGTAAATATTGACCAAATTGACAGACGTTTCAGGTCGATGGAAGTGATTTCAAACTTTACGTTCGTCCTCCAGGCAAGCTAAATGTCTTTTCTAGGAATGAGAACAATCAGTGAATTTATAACAACGAGCTGACAATGCAAATAGAGGGGCGGTCATTCTCCGTTGTCTCAGGAGAGGGAAAAAATACCCACATTTCACTTGGCTCTCACGGATTTCGCGAGAGGAGTTGGAAGTGAATAAATTGATATATGTTAGCAGACATGTTCACCTACATATTGGTGTGAAAATCTTTTGGTAAGGAATTTATTCACAGATTGGTCGATATTCCGTTAATATGCCCTGACTAAGAAGAATAGACACAGGCTCACATCTTCTGTTGACGACATAATTGAAACTAAGCGCGATGACTCAAAGACGCTAAATTAGATATAGCCATTACTGAGCTTCCCACTGTTTCCGTGACCTATAAATGAAATTACTCATTCCTAAAGACTATAGTCACTTGCTAAATATTGCCAATTGGTGGTAAATTAACTGGATTCAATCCACCGGTTTCCTCAGCCCTACGGGCAAATAGTTGGGAGTTTCTCTCGAGACACCGCTGGACTGAATTACAGTTCGTCTCCGACACCTTCATTAATTAAATACCGTAGTGGTTGGTCATGGTCAAGGCTATTAATACTGTAGTGTTACCACTTCACAATCACTGTAATTCTTGTGAAGAAAAGAAACACATCCGCTGACATAATGGTTATATCGTTGTTAACTTGATTCAGATAAAAGTGAGATTGTAGAAGGCATTGACCTGGTTAAAAAAGAAGAATACACTCCGAGATGTTGTTGGAACATATGTGAACAAAAGCTGTAATAAAACCTTGCTAGTAATTGCCCTTATATTGTAGCCCATGGTCACTGCCTGCCCGTATTAAATTATTATACGTACACGAAAAGTTCTCACGAAATCCTCCCTGGTCCCTGTTGAATTTCCACTTATAGCGGTATTAGGATCACCATAGACATTCTCTATACTCGATATTCAGTAAATATTTACGAAAGGTTAGGGCCCATACACTCACTGTATATACAGAAAGGCGAACCACTCATCAGCAACTTTGAACGGTTCAAATTTATAACTCATTCCAGTTATTTAGCGGTCATGTCCCCATCCCCCATTTGCATGGCGATTTTTCTCGTGGCCTCTCCTATTTTCTTCACCTACCAGTACCGAATATATGTCGGTACTAGTTAGAAGTCAATATGAGTTTCCTCAATATAATTTCAAATTCGCATGTGGAATATTTTGATGAAATTTTGATAACAAACAAACCACCCACTGGCAACATCGAACTATCTACGATCACCATAGTGATGGCATGCTGCTAACCTTCTCTAAACGATTACTCATACACCACTTATGGGCTTCCCCAAGCCGCAGGGATCCTCGGCCGCAATCAGGGTGATACCCCCAGATCACTGCGCTATCAACTCCTTGGTGCGGCGTGATTGTAGGATTTGTAGCTACAGCCTCCAACTGCAATTACAAAAGGCGAGAGTTAATAGAATATCTCCCCCAGCGATCTGGGGCTGTGGTTATGACAGATCGTCGATGCGGTTAACCTCCCAGAAAAGTGCATATCGCTGGTGGTCTTATTCAAACCATCCTCCCCTTCATGCTGTATCACAGGGGACAAAGAATGATACCCCATGGTATCAGAGCATGGAAATGTCATAGTTGACATTTCCCTGATCAGAGCAACGCCAAGATATAAATATGACGGCAACGAACAAACGACGATAGAAGGAAATAATATCGGTCATGCGTGAAGCAGAAATGTATTCATGGCATTCCAGCTTCCACACTATTTGGGAACAGTGAACTGTCATCTAGTGGAAGAAAAGTACATGAGGTGGCTGTATTATCCCCGTGTGGTGTCTATATGGGGAACGAAGACCGAGCGAAGAACTCTATAGCACTCGCCTAGTGTTTTGCATGAGTAACGCCGAACAGTCTGAAAATATCACTCATTCCATGTCAGTCATGCATGTCCGTACACTCTGTGTGACTATTTGTCTTGTGTCTTCACCTTCTCGCTCATGTTGTCACTAGTCAATAGAAGTTTGAGCTTCCTCGTTTTAATCCTAAAACGGCGTTTCAAATTTGCATGTGAAATATTTCAATGAAATTTCAATGAGATGACAAACCACCGATTGGCAAACTCGAACCATTTATTATCACAATAGTGAAGGCATGACACTAACCCTTTGTAAACGATCACTCATACAACACGCAGGGACCATTTGAGTCAATAGATGTAAAAGTCTAAAAACCGTGTGAACACGATAACTAGTGAACGAAAAGGCGCAGAGACGTTATACGTGTTATGTAGGTTGGCCATATGGAGTACATGATACCTATTGTTTTTGGATGACTTGGGTCAGGTCTAAGGTCTCATGAGGTCAACGGAAGACAGTCTAGGAGCCTTGTAAACACGATAACTATACGAAAAAGTGTGGAAACTCCACACTCGGTCTGTAGGTTGGCCAAAGAGAGTACATGATCTGGTAGCCTAGTTCAAGGTAATCGTTATTGTGTTGGAATTCGATTTTGGCAAAAAGGTAAGGAATCACTACGCTTCGTTGCGTTCTTGTTTTGACATATCAGAATGATATTACAATATCACTGTAGATGAAGATGTTATATTGTCATTGTGCATATCCCTTTTCATGACAACGCATAAAATAAAAATGGTTCTCAAACCTAAATTCGAAAGTCTGTGTACAGGTGAAAGGTATTTCCGTAATAGCAGGAGAGGCGGGGAGAGCGATTGCGCGAAACTTGTTCATAGAGGAAGCTCATATGACACGAATGGCGTTATCCAATCAAATAACCAATCGATATATTATTTGTGATTCATAAACATCTTTACTGATTTCATTCGAGACCAGTTTCGAATCGCCATTCGAACCCTGCCCAGTTTGTCTGGAAAGACTAGGGAGAATTGCTACCTGACCATTGTGTTAAGGGAGATTGTTATAGCAACCAACAATTATCCTAGCCTGAATTCGAAATCTGGATTGTTTACTGCTTCGAATAGTCGTCATTATGACGTCACAGCAGACAGTAAATGTACATACTGCAGGCTAGCCCGAACGTGATTCTCACGCCTAGCCTATTGCATACAGTTCAATACAGTATAACAACGCCTAGCCCACACACCGGATCTCGTCACATTCGTACTATGTGACTATTATCACTGAAAACAGTCGATACAGGATTTTTCCTATTCCTAATCGACTCCAACCCTCATCTTCAGTATCAAATACAGAGTTTACTGTCGAAGTTGGGATAGTGTGCAGTCGGACGAAGCGTGAAGGTCCATTTCTTTCTCCCCTTTGAATCTTCCTAGCGAGTGATGTAAACTGTGCTACGATTAGACTCAGCGTAGATAGTACGTATCAAATTTACCTGCAACCTCAGAGTCGAAGCTGGGCCTGATTGACCATATGATTCCTTGCAATGAATGCGATGACGTCATCATCGGTCCTAAATGCAATGAGAAACCTCGACACCCTCGTATTTATCCCCTAATTATTATACCCTTCGCTTCAGGCGTGCTTTACTGGAATGACCCAGCCCAATTGTCGTGCGATCAACACGGGTACGTTGAAGGCACGGTTCGTCCTCTCACGCCACCAGTGTATATGTCAGTAGGAAGTTGAATTACGTTTCTGATCGTGAGGAGCAATACCTACACCTTCTTAGGGCGAAACGACAATGTGGGGATGGATACATCGTATTACTGGCAGCCTAGCTTAACTGATGCTTCACGATGCATTCAGCTTATTGTTGTTAACGTTATGGCTCTCACTCAGGGATATAACTGATCACCTTAATACGTGGGAGGAAGCCTTTCATCTTAATTTTCTGAGCATTAAGAAATAATCTTCACTCACCTTCTATACCAAATTAATTATCATGATGACCTTTTAGACTTGAGGAGTGATAGAAAGCAAGATAGATGGATGTGTGGATGGATCAATTTTATTTTAAATGTCTTATCGATATATTGTATGGCTCCTATCACTCCACGCAGTCATTGAAAACAGGTGTACAGGTTAGCCTGCTGACCACTGAAACAGCGTCACTCAACATGACAAAATAAAACAATGCATAATATTCATACTAAATTATATTTTAGAACAGCTCATTGTGCACGGCATCGCACCAGTCTATCTCAATGATTCGATTATTTGGTACACTCTCAATAGACCTCTTCGCTCTAGTAACCAGAAGTTGGCTGACCCTTCCAGTGTTATAGAAAATACTAAGTACTATGGTAATAGGAATGTTGTTACTGCTGTTCCTGGGCTCTAGAATAACCTACCATTTGTTCCAAAGTTTGTCAGATTTTCACAAAACTTAGTGGATATGGTCAACTTTTAGTCCCGAGAAATTTGAAAGTGATGTCGGGATCACCAGAGGTCATTTGGTGTATCTAATTTGCAAAATCTATGCGAAATTTCAAATTTCTCAGATTGTTATGAGAGCTGGAAAATGTGTTCTATCCTTGGTCCCGAGGATATCGAAGGTACAGCGGGGGTCACCACGATCATTTAATGTGTCTATAGAGGAAATAAAATAATTCCTCCGAATAATACCTCTGTGGACCAGAAAGTCAGTTAGGTAACCAATTGAACCTAAATTGAATAGGTGACATCGGCAGTTGCGCAATTTGGGGCGAATCTTGTGCAGAACTTCACAACACGTGCAACTGTAACCGTAGGCACGATACACGCTGAAAGGTGAATCTTTTGAGCGGCAAGACCATCTAATTTTTGCCTGTTCATTAAAATACTACGAAGAGGAAATAACCAATAAAACTAGTTGAATTAAAGTATCTAGACTGATATTGTTTTGACTGAGTACATTCGATGTGTTATGTTTATAAGGCTTTATACACGGAAGAATGCATGCATATTTTATTTCGCGAACAAAAAACAATTTGAGGAGAAGAATGTAAGAACAAAATGAGAGATTAGTTCATCAACGTATTTTGCCAGGGCACTCCTACACGTCATGATCCTGCGAACCCGTGACCATCTGAACAGTTACACAATTAACTGTAGTCAGCAGTTCATCTGTGTATCTGTTGCAGTTGTTATGATTGCTGAAGTAGTACGTTCAGTCACATGAGAATGAAATGAACAATTGCACGATAGATTCAAACATTTCTCAAGGGGTTGACATAGCTAGAATTAGCTCATCCTGCACGTGGCTAGTGTAATGATGAAAGATCACGCAACAGTTAGATATCAGTCCCGGATGCAGGTCGCAATTGGACACACTCCCGCCTCGATAAGATTGGAGCAGTAGTCGAAATCAGAAGGCGATTTACCCCATGATCAACACCGACAAGGTACCTTGATAAGCCTTCGATACGCCATGATAATTCAGATTATAAAAAACAACTACATGAGTGGAATGTGACTATGCGCTATTTCAAACAATGAATACAATTGGTTCTTAACATATGGAGATCCCTGCGCAGAATAGGTGAATCAGTCACTCAAATCTCCGAAGATTACCAGCAGGCCTAAAAATGAGCCTGATCAGTGTTTTGTGTCGACATTAATCCATTACTTCTTTCCGCTAATAACTATGAATATCAACATTTTTTGCAACAAATGACAGCCGAAGCACTGCTGGTCCTGGTATTAGCAACGAGGTAGTGAGTTTTATAGTCACGTCACCTACAGGCGGATTTGTTAGATCAAACCCGAAATTACTGTTTCTGTCTCTAACCGCAGAAACGACCAAATTTGCAACAGTGTACGGAATTAGCAACGGTCAACCAAATATGAGGAGTGGACAAAGCATGAACCAAAACAGCCAACCAATCACTACCCTTGTGATAAGAACTTCGCGTTAACGGTTCTTCCCATATACGTGATGCTGAAAAACAATGGATAATCCACACCGGATTGAATACACCACTAACGTGAACGGGGTCAATGCGGAAATTTTCACAAGAATAATCCCTATTGGCTAACACTAACCCCAATCCCTAATCAATCCTCAAAACCCCAATCCCCAACCCTAAAAATGAGTACAATTCGATTGTGTACAATACCACTAACCAATCACGACGGGGGTTGTAAAATCTGCGCATCAACTGGGTGAAAGCGAAAACACGTCGGTTTGAAGAGCTATGCCTACTCGAAAATGTTTTCATTTTTGTGACAATAATCAGTGTATCTATTTGAAGTTGTATCGCATGTTTCATCACGTGAGTTATGTTGAAACCATCACACATATCTGTCAGGTGTGGACGTGGAATGGGGACTCGTATGGTCCTACTATAATATATTTTCATCTAGTCGGTACAAAATGCCGGAGAGACATATTGTAGTCAGTTTCCCATATTCACTGGTGCTGGTCGACATAGCAACGGTCGCTATGGTAAAACTCATTTCGGGGTACTATTTAGTGAGTTACTTGCATGGAAAGGTACCATACAATGGGGTACATATTGGTGTCAAGAGGTACGTGCAAAAATATTTCCGTTTGTGTGGGTGTTTTCCCCAAATATCTAAAGTTTAGAATACTCAAACTCAATCAAATTTCACACAGGAGTGAATAGTCACTGAATGCATGTTTCTTCCGAAATTTATTAAAAATGAAGAATTTGGATGGAAATCACCGTTTTGGGGGCAAATTGTGATTTGGATAATTTTTCACAATTGTCCATGATATTCGGGAATTGCAAGGCTTGAATGATTCAAAACATTACAACAAAGTGAAAATACACAAAGTGCAGATTTCCCCCAATTGGTGGCGGAAATTTCGAAAATACAGTATTCGGAGGGGATTTCCCTTATTTAGGGGGAAATTTGGCTCATTTTCCGACATTTCCATTGATATTTGAGAATTGCAAGTCTCGAATAACTTGGCAATTCGGGGCAATTTTCTTGAAAATGCACAATTTAGGAGAGAATTTCTCTAATTTGGGGCAAATTGAAATTTTGGCTAAATTTTCGCTATTTTCTTTCATATTCAAGAATTGTGAGTGCTCGAACGATTTTGGACAACAAATTAGGAGTTGCATGTGTTTTTTACAATTGCAATGTTTACTGTTGTTACTAGAGTGATGTTGCATATTGTTTACAGTGAATCTGTTTGAAAAACAGAATGTGTTGGCCAGCTGACACAGCAATAGTTGCCGATGAGATATGCAACTATGTGGATCGCCCATTTGTTTTGAAGAAAAGGTCACTAATCGAGAAATACGTCGAGTTCACGCCCGAGTTACACCCTCGAGCAAGTACTTTATCGCGATTGCCCACAAGGAGGGGAAGGTGATTTGTATGTTGCCGTCTGCGTGTAATGACTTCCTTCTTCATATTGAGGTCACGCTTCACATGCATCGCCACGGACCGTGACCTGGCGAGGGTTTGCATCTGACGAGCGTGCTGAATCCAGGTAAACACCCTTGCCAGCAAGTGGACCGTGAAAGAATTATTTTCTGAGTGCTAAGACATATGAATCCAATTATTGGGACAGTTCGAATATATTTGTTGAGGGCACAACCACCTATAGTTGTCCCCGAAATTGGAGATAATACGTTGTAATATTATTTGTAGTCACTCGACAGTTGCCATCCAACAATATGTAGCAGTTGTGAATAACGATATGATTATGGACCACGCCGTCGCTAAAACCACAGAAAAAGTCATCAATGCATGGACTCCTGGCTAGTGCAACAAATTCTACCAATGTTCTAATGACGCTAATTAAATCGGAATTATGCGACACTCAAGGTATGAATTACCTCATCTAATACAACAGTGAGTATACTATCTGAGTGAAAATATGTGAGCAATAGCATTTGGATAATAGAATTAGTAATTTAGAGAAAATAAATATTTACATCGGCCCGTTGCCCCAGTGGACTCGGTTAGCAATTATACGCAAACCAACTGTTCGTTATACTTTGAAAGACAAATTCAACTGAAGGTTTTCTACTATTAGCTAATATTTTACGAGAGAAACGAATGAGTGTATCTATGCATGTTTATTACCAATGTTTAATACCGACGTTGCGGAAGCAGGTCAACATTATCAGCGTCCCGGGCCATTGCATGTCCCCATTTCCCTCCCTCGTTACATATACCCATCTCAATTCCACCGTCCGGCGTTTTGCCGATTGAGCTACTCGCCCGCGGTATGTCGTGGAGACGTGATATATTTTAATATCTCTCAGTATATCATGTTGTCATACTGTTCTTCGAAAGTTGATGAAACTTCTGATTCTTGGTTGATCCTGTTGTTATACGCTGCCGTGTTGTCGCTACTTCCGCTGCTAAATCGTTCCAGATAATTATTCCATGCGAGCTGCTGCAGTATAGATCTGAATCTCCAAGGTTTCCTCGATCTGCCGTCGTTTTCACGGTTAACTTCCATTAATGCGTTGACCTGGAATATAATGTACCAACAAAAATGTAAACCTTCCGAAACTTCCTAACGTAATTGAACTCTTCGTTTAGGAAGAAGAGACTAGATATTGAAATCGTCATCATCTCTACGATACTGTTACTGGTTAAGTCAGTATATCATTATTGTGAATCACTAACAGTGTCGGGGTTGAAAGTTGAATGCTATATTCATATTGAACAATTGTTTTTCCTAGGGCAATGCAAATTTCAACTACAATCGATCCGATATAGCATTGACCAGATGAGTAATATATTACTACTCACTCTTCGAACTCGAACACATCATTGAATTACTTTTGAAATCGTCGAGAATACAGCCAGAAAGTTCATGTAACCTACCGGTATGCCTTTCTTATATAAAGATGGAACGAATGAAATGTCATAGCAGTACATCGACTCTATTAGTAATTGAACCGCTAGAGTACAATTGAAGATCAGCCTGATTGGCCTTGAATGTAATGAACCAACACAAAGTTATAACTTCCTATACGTGAATGATCCCTTCGCTGACGTAATTAATATCTTCTCTTCGCTTAGGAAGAAGATGCTAGATACTGGAACTGTCATCACCTTTACATCTAAAAGAAGTAAAATATGAGCATAAGATGACTTTGCATGCTTTACATACCTGAACTGGACGTTGATTCGGGAGCGCAATTGATTGGCTATTGGACATGTCTGATCTCTTACCGGCTGTAAACAAATGACAGGTGAACAGTTAGATAGTGAAACATTCGGCGTAACAAATCGAACTAACACATATTAATACGATAAATTGCTGTTCAGTGCTCTTTAACTATTAATTGCATTGAGCCATCTATTCTATTGAAAAATAATGAAGTATTGGAATCCTCAGGATATATGATACTCTTCTGAATGTGGTCAGTATTGGTGATGATGAACCGAGCATGTAGCCTATAGTGGTCATGAGGTTGTGGGTTCGATGTAGTTTCTTTTATTTCTCAATCTTGGACAATTTCCCGGGATATCTTATACATTATTCCATGCCGTTGTGATATATAGTATATATCCATACACCCGTACCCCAGTTAATGTCCAACCAGCTCCAAACTTTTGGGCTGAGTGATCGAATACCGATCCGTTTTTTTCCACTTACCCATATAGGCGCATCTCCTCATGTTTGAGTCACGTATGTCGTACGATAACTGTTTACACCCAACTGTGGACGGAGAAGGAACGAGGACATTTATTACTTCAAACCATAACCCAATCTTCCTGATGGTTTGTGAAAATTGATTTAAATACTTCACTATGAATACATCAGTCATCGCGTGCTGTCTAATTTAACTGCTATTTCATCAACTTTACAAGCAACAGTGCCTGTTTTTTCAATTTCAAACAGTGCGTGCCAATCATTCTTCTGTATACAATAATGTGCGGAACAATACTCACTGAAAAAAATACATAGTTCCTATTAACCCTTGAACTAATCTCAAAACAAAATGAACCCGAAAACAATCACTACTGTACAGAATGGGCATCGAGTGAGGATACATTTTGTAGTCAGTGCACACCATTTGTCATTTGTAAGTAAGTTCGACCTACTATATGTGATATGTTTTCTTGTTTGTAATCAGAACGAGATCAATATATACGATTCCAGACTAGAGTTATTACTAAATGCACTTCTCGTTATTTCAGCAGCTGGCCGCAGAAAAATGAAAGATTTGTTTCGGAAATGTAAAGTAAGTTGGGAATCAAACATTTGAAGCGATATCGTCAAAGCGAAATCGTTTCACAGGATTCAATCAGCCCGCCTACAGCAGTGAGGTCAAGTAGCGAAAATCGAGCAGGCAATTTAATTTCGAAATTGAATTCACGCTTTGTGTGATTTGTTTTCTGGCACTCTTCTGTGGTACACTTGGGTGAAAGTACCAATACGAATTGATGATACAGTTACTTAATGATGGAATTGAATTATCTTGTAACACGTGTCAATTCATGTAAGGTAGTGAATGTTGATGCTATATATGTCCTACAATTCCACGATACGGTTAGGGAAAATGAGGTATGGCTGAGGTATTATTATTTGAGGTATTATAGATTTCATTATGTAGTTATTTCATCATAAGTGGTGGTGCCTCTCCACCCCATCCCCTTGTGCGACAGGACAATATAGAACATATTATATAATTAGTATAGCTTGTCAGTGTCCATCTGATCATTGTAAAAAGCCTTGCGTATACTTCCCTTATGTAAAGTCCATATGTGGATCATAGCTTCCAGCATAAACAAATGAAGAAATTAGGCTTCCCAGCCTCCCGGGTAAATGGAACATTTGTTGATTGACACTATAGTTCATACCCAACTACTGTCACCTAGCCTCTCCGAACGAAAGAAAGAACTTTGAGGGAAAATGGGGACGAACAGGTTGAAGTGACTGGCGAGGAACGGTGTTAGCGCTCGAAATATTTCGCTACCAATTGTTCTGCAAGTTGAAAGATTATTTGTTGCAAATGAAAATGTCAATTGTTGTTGTTCTCCCATTGTCGTATGTGAATATTTCCAACACATGCTAACACATATGTCGTCTATTTATACACATACATACATACATGCATACATATGTGTATATATATATATATATATATGAATGGCGTGTCATACGATGAATATATGGTTGTTAACGCACCTCTTGCTCCCTGCTTGCATGATTTGAACACGGATCGGGCATTTTCGTCAGGGGTCTTGTAGCAGTCAACACTAGCCTCAGCGACTGTCGAAAAAGAAACGAATGGATACATGAATAACTAGATCGTTAACGGAGAATGACCAAATTATTATAACCAATACGGTACCTATACATAAATTGTATTCTTACGAGTATTTATTCACATTTAAAAGGCGATTATTTATGTATCAGCATGTATTCCACCACACCGGTCAACAAACTTTAGGAAAAGTCATCGATAACTTGTGCACGGATTTTGTTTCACATTTTGCATAAATATCAAAGTAATTTAGTTATGCGATTATGCAATTTATTTGGGGCAGCGGTACATATGGTGAATCAGACTCAATCTCCTTCAATATACCATAAGTGCATTTGGGAATATGAGCGATAAGAGTTCATTGGATTATATACGTTTTAGGGAGCCGCAGTTACCGCCTGTAGGAGGCTGATTAGCAGGCACATTATTCATCATACGTGAAGTGATGGAATTACATGAAACGACACACAGACAGACAAAGATTTTGTGGGAATACTGGAGTTTAGCACGCTGAGTACACTCCATTTTTTCTCAACCGAACCAAAGGGCCGGATAAGATATTGTAGTCAGTTTGCTATTTCACCAATATTCGCTGGTGCTGGTCGCCATAGCAACGGTGGCTATGGTAACACTACTTTTGGAGGAGTTCCTCGCATTCAGGGGTACCGTATATTGAGGTATCCATGGGTGTCAAGAGGTCCAGTGACGAGGTATGCGTGAAAAGGTTCCCATTTGTGTTCGTGTTTGTGTGTCTGTCTGTTTGTGTGTCCGTCGGAATAAAACTGTCGTGAAATTTGCAAAAATTACAATTTGCCCCAAATCAGGGAATCCCCCTCCAAGTTCTGCATTTTTCACAATTTTTGCCTGATTTCCGTGGAAATTCATACTCAGTGACCATTCACCCCTGTGTGAAACTTAATCGAGTTTGGGCATTCGTGAGATATTTGGGGAAAACATAAAGAATCCGACGAACACACAAACAGACAGACAGACACACACACACAAACGGAAACTTGTTTGCCCCCAGGAAGATTGTAACCATAGCAACTGTTGCTATGGCGATCAGCACCAGTGAATATGGTTGAAATGACAAATTGTCTATAATTTATCATCCGGTTTTATGGGACCGATGAGACAATAACTCCTGAAGACAGGGTCACATTTTGGGTTGACATTTTGGGAATAGTTGCCCGTCTGACAGGGGGTAATTTCAAAACGTAACATCAATGCTAGCTAAGGTCATTGAAAGTCACAAAAAGTAAAAAACTGCTGAAACTGCAAACACTGTATTTGCGATGTGTGTGACTGGAGACATATACATCGACTAACTCCTGTATGTAGCATTAGGCCGAGTCAAAGGGACACTTGGAAATGTACCTCAAATTCAGATTTCACGCAGCTCGTTGGGAAACCAGCTGAGGTCAGCAATGAATGATATGAATGATATGGATATGTAGATGTGCGTTCTCTACAACCTTTGACAAAAATGATGGGACACTACAGACCCGTGGCACGAACGTAGTGCGAAAATCGCAGAACTGAAACCCCCACACCCCCTCTAGTGATGTGCCAAACGAACGCGCTGTCAAATACCAAAATTGAATGGGGTAGCGGGGGTGTCCCATGCATGTATTTTTGGCGAATATCGTAGCTGCTGACGCCGAATGCGATCTTACAGGGCCCCCAACCCAAATACTACCAATAAAATCTCGGATGGGTTCGGAAGTGGAAGTTGTTTCAGAGTAATGCTGCCCTCCCAATATTTGGCAGATTGTCCAATCTACACGAAACTTGGTGGATGTGGACCAGGTTTGCTCTTGAACAACATGATGGTCGTCAACTTGGTTGTCAACTAAGTACATGTATACAGTGCAATAACGTGGCAAACTGAACTGAAGAAAGTGCGGATAAGAAAAGCGAGTAGTGCTGGGAACTCCAAGCAAATGAGGAACAACACTCTGGAGTTCAGTAAAGCAGTGACCTCATATATCTCTTTCGATTGCATGGTCTACCAGAACCGGAAATAGACACTGAATTCAACACACTTTGCAATGTGTCCACCCTGACCTACATTTGGTATAAATCATCCACAACTCATTGGTTACAGTGGTGATTGTGTATTCAATTCATGTGGAGTGGAGTTTCAGTCTCCCTACATTCGAGTTGAGAGGTGGAAGAATTTGTATTGCAATAATACAAAACATGGAGGACGACAATTCGCTTGCAATAATTTGTTCTAGAAAAGCAGACGTGAGACTGGATGCGAAGAAACATGTACGGAGACTAGGCCATAACTAATGTGTGAATGAAATATAGCCTATTGAAACTGACTGAACCTTATGCACTGGGTATACAGATTAAAAGACTTACATGAAATTAAATCAAATTATGTTCCCATTTCACTAAATCTGTGTTTTACCGTTATAGTGAACACAGGTACGAAACATCGCTAACTATACCTTTATATTTTTGGTAGGTCTATGCACCTGTATTACATCCAAAAGAAGATGCCCCTTTTCAATTTAGTTGTTCATCCGTACAGACCAGACATGACCGTGTAACATATATTATGCACTTTACAAAATCACACACAAATGTATAGATGGGAATAATAAACGATACTCAACTATTCCCTACATAATATTGTAGTGAGATGAACATTAGTTCCACGATCTTTTCCACGTTTATCATAAAGGTTTGACTTATTTTGCGTATTGTTCTTTCAGACTGGTGTGAATTCATGTGAGTTTGTGTGAACACGGTTTCGAGTAGCGTACTACTACAGAATCTTAGAGGGTATTTGTGACTGTTTTCTGTCTTGTAATACTTGGTAAAAACCCTTTGACAAAAATGCACTAAACTAAAATGATGTGCAAATCATACACATCCTTATCCAATGATGTTAATAGATTGTGCGCAGCTACTACAGATGGGTTAGTTACACGGTATCCACACCTTTTATCGTGCGGACAAGTGCGGTATGTTAATACGTGCGTTATGCATGGATAATGTTTAGAACATCGCTCCACATAACGAGTCATTATGAGTTCATGCGACTGTTTCATATCCAAAACGAGATACCTCCCAATTGTGAGATGAATAGACATAGAAACCACTTCACAAATTGTTTCGTGAAAACTTCTCTTGAAGTATATGTAAAGATAACACTACAATGGGTTGAACTACTAAAGACTGTGCAGATTGTACAACTATTGCAACTAATGGCTACACATCGTAGCAAGGGCGTGTCTAGACCTTCATCCATAGGGGGGGGGGGGGCGT
>JAUOBX010122268.1:0-12593 GCA_032360705.1 Eupentacta quinquesemita
CTCTTGTAGTGGATGTTACGATTACTGTTACTCTATTCACTCTCTTGTAGTGGATGTTACGATTACTGTTACTATATTCACTCTCTTGTGTTGGATGTTACGATTACTGTTACTCTATTCACTCTCTTGTAGTGGATGTTACGATTACTCTTACTCTATTCACTCTCTTGTAGTGGATGTTACGATTACTGTTACTCTATTCACTCTCTTGTAGTGGATGTTACGATTACTGTTACTATATATGCACTCTTTTGTAGTGCATGTTACGATCACTGTTACTTTATGCACTCTCTTGTAGTGGATGCTACAATTACTGTTACTTTATTCACTCTTTTAGTGTCTCGCTATGGTGGATGATACAATTATTGTCACTATATTCACTCTCTTGAAGTGGATGCTACAATTACTGTTACTCTATTCACTTTCTTGCTTGTAGTATTCTATTCGTTTTCTTGCCTATAGGGATGCTACAATTCCACTGTCGTTATCTCCAACATCTTCAGAACGTGGTTGTGATCGTTTTCAATTTAAAACTAGATGTCCCCATGTGGTTTGCAAAATGACATAATGTCTAGCTACGTGGAATAGCAATTGAACTGTGTTGTATTTTTATGTATTTTCTTTGATCACAGATGTCTTCACTACAACCCAGTCGATACACAACCGCCTCGATATCGTCTGCAACAATGCCGGTGTCGAGCAAAATCCAGACATTCAGAAGCTTATACAGATTAACTTAGTAAGTATTTGGATAGATATTCTAGTTACAGCCATTTGAACATTCTAGAGTCATTTCACGGTCGTTGTTGAACCTACTCAAATACTTTTCAATGGGAGAGTTCGAAGTTGATCCACAGCCACCACAACATTATGACGTCATCTATGATCCATCTGTTGATGCAATAATCGGAAATGACAACACTACACTTCGTACCAATCTCGATAAGCACGTTCCTGTTGTAAACGGAGTTGTCCATCAGCATCCTCCTGCACCTTAGTTTTTGGAGGATATCATATTCGAGGGGAGACACCGACGATGACTTGAGAATAAATAACACAGGTCCTAGCTAGACGCCGATACACGACGACATTTATACCGGGACGAAAAAAAAACACTTTCGATTCTTCTTACACTTATAATTTGCTTGGTTGATCATCAAACTCGGACATTTGTCCAGACAACATTGATGACTCTCTCTGAAGAGCACCTAGAATCAATGTATATATAATGTAATCCCAAGCTGGATTGCTGTATTGTGCAGAGATTAACTCATTTAAACACTCGAGATACCTGTTAAGTGCGCTGTCGTTAAGCCCGAACTAAAGTAGAACATCCTACACAAGAACAGCCTGAACAATTATCGCTCGATCTCAAGTTTGAGCCTAATTTTCAAGCTGAGAGAGCTGTCCTCCGCCTGCCTAATACAGACCAACAGTCATGGATTACCCAACAACTGCCCATCTGATTAGATCGCATCACCTAAGTAGCTCCAGTCAGATATAATTTGTGCCATCGATAACATTTGTTTCTAGTGTTGTTAGTCCTCCCATATCCAGTAGCCTTCGCCACGGTTGACCACGGCCAATTCCTATTCGTTTCACGGAACAGGTTGTACATCATTGTCACCGCACGCAGTCGACCGGTTCTCATCGACCATTCCAAACTCGAAATTATCAACCCTCCTTTGACTAGATAAACACTAGGAACGATTAACACGAGTAACTTCTTGCAAGCGAGGAACAGCGATAGAGAATACATTGGCAGGTTGCAAACCTACGATGGGACAACAGTGAGTGGCAGTAAGACGGTCATCGTTAATGAGGCGTATGGTCCTTCTCTGACTGGTATCGGGAATATTGAGAGCGAACGACGGAGCAATGCAGAGCGAATTTGTGTTTTGTAAAGCAGGAGAGGCTAGTACGGAATAAACAGTTGTGGAAGCATTCGAGGCAATATACTCGATGCGGGAGTTCCTGAAGAAATTAATATATTGATTACCATACCAAGGAGGAGGATGGAAGCCTGTCTACATGTCTCGAATCCCAAGGTCACTTCCTCGTCCATTCCGTCCACAAATTCAGCTCTGGATTCGCCGCTTTATAAGACTCATCATTATTATTATCATTATTATTAATATTGCTATCATCATCATCATTATCATCAGTATTAATATTATCATCGTCTATCTTCCACTGGTAATTTCGGGATTCTACCTGGACCCTGGGAAGGCTAGCACTCTCCGGAGTATGTGCATGGGCGCTTTCGAGAACGGCCTGTTTGATCAGTACTTTGCCTTTTGGTACTCCGTTCCGAGTTCCCCACAACGATCGGCACCATTCCGCTTTGAGATTCTACGATCTCTGGAGTCTAGAGTTCCAGTTTCAGATTCTTGTATTTCCGGATCTTCTCTGCTTCGTTACTTCCAATTGTGTCCAATGGAACTGTTATATCGAATATTGTGGCTCGTTTCTCATGTTTATCCAGCACGATCAGGTCTGGTCTTCTGGCGGTGATGATCCGATCTGTTCTGACTTCGAAGTCTCACAGGATCTTCGCATTTGGTGTTTCAACTACTGCCTCTGGGATATGCAGCCATGATTGTTCTTTGCAGGCGATCCCGTAGTGATTGCATATTGCTATGTGAACCACTGTCGCAATTGTGTCGCTTCAGGTACTCGGTCCCTTTCTGGCACCTCGGGCTTGGGGGCTCTTGGTGTTGAGTGCCTGATCTTGAGCAGCGGTGAGTAGTGCCTCCGTCTCGACTTTCAGGAATGTGCAAGTCAGTCATTTATACGCCATCTCCTTCTTTGTCCCTTCCTCTACTTGTCTGGGGTATTGGCCATGTAGTGGTTTCTCTCTTCATTTGGCACGTCGACTCTGCACCCATTCTCATGTCCACACCTTCCGGGTGACCACATTTGGATGCTGTTCCGCACTCAAAGCTGCCTGTAGTAGTGGCTCAGTGTTCATCATCCACGATTATTATTATTATCATCATTATCATTATTTTATTATTAGTTTATTAATATTAATATTAATATTAATAATAATATTAATATTATTATTAATATCGAGAACACGGACACTCGTCAAACACCTTTTTCCCCAACTTGTGAAACACCCTAGAGTAATGTCGACGCCACATCTGGGATTTGAGACTGTGTTCAGGCCCTCGAAATTTGAAAATATATAAATTATTATCATTATTTTTCCCCCCTTTCTATTGACTCTTCATTGTGATCATATCATATGTGGAACAAACATTCACTCAATATTCTTTAACATATATTGCTTACGTTAAATTTAATCGGAAAATATTAGCCCACGGCAACCAATACTTCACCCAATCCTTACTTAATTTCATTTGATATATGCATTTCTGTCATATAATCCGTCAAGTAATCCGTAAGTAGATGGTTGCCGCTTTACAAGTTTACACCTGAAAATATAGTATTTAACTGAAATTATGATCGGATTCATCATTCGACTTTCATCGCAACCGAATAAAACCACTTCTACTTTATCAAGCATGCACTTGATTTCAGCGTTTGCCAAAATACGGATAATGAAATTCCATAGAGAATTAACGAATGGACAATGAAAGAATAGGTGTTTAATTGTTTCAGTCGAGTTACAACAAAATAGTTGTAATTAGCGAGGAAATAGTAGAACGAATGAAATACATTTCTCCAGAAAGGATTGTCGATAACATCACTGTACCGTTTAATATAGTAGTCTCCATTCATAATGGCCTCAGAAATAGTGAAACCATATTTGCTCAGATACCAAGAACCGATGCAATTCTTTCCTGTATTGTTATCAAACAAGCGGCTAAAGCAAGTCACTTTCAAAGCAATACTATGAATAAACACATCTGTCATTCGAAGTCCACCGTGAGCATAATCGCTTATCACCTGTCGCCTACTAATCCGATCAGGCTTATTATTCCAAATAAACTTGAAGAAGGAAGAATTAAATTCCTTCAGTACGTCATCGTTTGGATTAGGTAATGTCAACAAATAATAATTTAATTGAGGTAAAATAATTGACTTAAAAACAGTAATGCGACCCAATGTAGTAAGGTAACGTTTTGACCAAGTATTCAATAAACGTTTAATTTTGACGTTAGCCTTTTCATAGTTTGTCGAAATCATTTTCCCCAAATCAGTATTAAAGATTATACCTAGTATAGTGAAGTCTTCTCCCTGGTTCCAACAGATATTTCGATCACAACAAAAAATATTCGCGGAGCCTTTAAGGCTGCCAATTCCCACCAAGACAGATTTGTCATAATTAATTTTCAGACCTGAAATTCCACCAAAGAATTGTAGCTTTTTCAACAAATTTTGTAGCGAAGTGGCAGTGGCTTCAATCAAAAAGGTTGTATCATCTGCATACTGCGTCATCTTATACTCATGTCCATTAAAGTTAAGACCACGAATTGACTTATCCACGGTTACGTACATGTTCAATATTTGAACAGCTAAATTAAACAGATAAGGAGACAGTGGATCTCCCTGTCTACACCCTCTTTCAATAGGGAAGTAATCAGTAAATACCCCATTGACTAGGACTGTTGATGTAATCTTATTGTAAAAAGTGCTGATCCATTTGATGAAAGATGGGCCGAACCCAAAAAAATGCAATACCGTTTCAATGAAACTGAACGCAACCGAGTCAAATGCCTTTTCGAAATCAACTGCTAAAAGTAATCCTGGTTGATACTCTTTCTCCAAATCGAACATCGTGTCGTAAATTGTACGAATGCACTCTCCTATGTACCTTAATCCATTCTGTTCATAAGAGATGAGGTCTGGAAGGACAGACCACATTCGCCATCTAACTAGTCGTCTTTAATTTCGTGTTTGATTCATTCCCGCTCTGATTTTGTTTTTGTATTTGGAGATGACAAATTGAGAAGAAAAGAGTGACGGAAAGGGGAAGACTGAGTAGGACGGACAATTTCATGCAGAGGAGGAAGTGACGGGGAACAACACCCTGTGGTTCAGTTGAGCACCGTTAATACAACTAGCGCTAAAGTAGACATAGGGAGGATACTAACCGAGCATGTGGTCTAGTGGTAGAATCTGTGTCTTCCATTCAAGAAGTCGTGGATTCGAGTCAGACAGTGAAGTTCTCGTCCAGTTTTATGGAGTGCAGTGAAGTTTATGTTATCTCTGAATCATGGACGTTAACATGTGCCCGATTACTGGCCCCTTAGCTGCCAGCTCGTCGGTGATATCCCGAAAGGGAGTTTGCCGTGTTCCCGCAAGGGAGGATCACAACAAACCCTCAATGGCCTGGAGGCTGGTTGAAGAGGGGCATCAATATAATATATAGTTTTATCACTGAATAACAGCGGTCTCAAGACGCTCCACAGATATTATCCCTGACCATTTGTGACTTCAACCACACACTGTATAGTGTGCTAGTATCTACAAGTCACCACACAATGTTCCCAATAACGCCTGGGTGGTACGAGACACCGGCCGGGATCTGAACTCGTAACCTCGCGAATACCAGTACTAATCATCGGTAAGATGGTCGTTGTAGATGCTACAAATTATCTTACTCTGAATCCGATCAAGGACATCGTGAGATGATGGCAAATTGAGCACCACTCCGAATATGGCCACTATATCCCATATAACGGAACATATGTGAGCATTGTGAAGCAAGAATAGCTACGGTACCTTGAGGTGACGCACGAAACAAGAATACCAGCTTTCTCCAAACATCATTGAATGTGGACTTGATATAACAGTACCAAGACAAGTTATTTTTGATCTCCATGCCGAGGATGTTAAGAGCAACAGGAATTATGTAATGTATCATCATGGTGCCAATTATTAATTAGTGACATCCACGACGGAATAGTTTGATAGACTCTAGACAGACCATATGTTTAAATGTCGTCAGCAATAAAAATCGATCTCAATAATCATTGAAAAATACTCGATGAGAGGCAAACGAGCACACCTTGCATAAGTGGTGATTTTTGAGGAGCACAAACAAAATCAGCGTTAACTTTTTACCTGATTTAATGATTGGATAGGACACTCAAGCTGATTAATTCACCGATTGATCACGGTAGGTAACGCCATATTCCATATCAATGTTCATTTTGAGTAAAATAAGTAAATATAGATATACTAATCATGACTGAACGGTTGGCAGTAGAGCAATTTATCAGTGATGTTTGACTTGTTGTGGTATACGAGGAGAGAGATCGCACTTACATTTGAGCGAGGTTCTCTTGACTCGAGTGGGGGACGGGGGAACCAGTCTATCTGCCCCTAAAAATATATGACGTATAATGACGTCATCTGACGGTGTATCCTAAAGATGAGAAAACGCCACTCCAAAGAATCAACATCAATCTCCGTTAATGGGGATTTGGATTGGAGAAAGAAACAAGTAGCTTCGAAACAGAAGGCACTTAGAAAGTTACTCACAAATATTAATTTTGTATAACATCCCCGCGTGTCATTTTAGGTGCAATCTGGCGGGTGAATCGGGTAGGAATATACAACTACGAGTTTTTCCAATAGTTTTGTATTTCCACATACGTATTATTGGCCTATAATTCATGATTTCTCTGGTGTGCCAAACATAAGGTAGTAGAATAACTTTAATCAGTCGGGTCATTCAGTCAGTGAAACCAATAGGCTAGTACAATTGCCCTTAATATGTATTTCAACACATGGGATTTGTCACTACACAATGGGGAGTGGTTTCCGACGTCCTTGCATTCAACCGCCAAAAAAAGGGAAAGGAATTGGTTTCAAATTGTTAGCCCATAGCCTAAACTGATGAAAATCAGTTTGTCCTGTATTTCTTGTAAATATATTGTACCGTCGTTCAATCTCTCCACATCAAATGACGAGGAGCATAACATTTTTTCCGTGCAACGCGAATGGTGGTACTTAACGGGAAAAGTGACATACTCACAAAAGTACTCACAATCTGGATATTTTTGTGACTGGAGTAAATGACGGAGAGAAGGTACATCAACAATCTGTTCCGAACAATTAGTGTGGGTGGGTGTCGGAGTGAAATAAATAAAACGAAATAATATGAAAATGAAATAAATATAAAATATAAAACGAAGAACGAATAGAACATTTGAAGGGGTTGAATTTGGGACATGACCATCGGAAATTAGGAAGTTATCGTACAATCGTGAACATAGAGATTGTATGGATCTCTCGAATTCAAATCAGGTTGACCACACACAAAACATTGTTAACGGTAGTAATACATATATTTCACATTGATCAGACATCCATATGGCCTCATTCGTCTATGGATCAGTTGGCCATAACTGATTATAACATGTATATCTATACGCATAGGTGACGCTTAGCTCTACACACTGATTATCACTATGTATATCTGTATGCATAGATGACGCGTAGCTCTATACACTGATTATCACTATGTATTTTCGTATGCGTAGGTGACACGTAGCTCTATATACTGATTATCACTATGTATATGTGTATGTAGGCCATGTATACATGTACAAATAGTTTAAACCTAACTCCCTGGATATAGATCAGTATCAGTATACCTGTATTGTTAACTGGAATATTATTCACTGTGCTCGCTACAATTGTTTGACTCATTACTTTTCTTCCGAGGCCTCTCAAATATCACCACGTTTTTATCCTATTATCAAATTCTGAATCCACCACCTGCTTTAACTACATGAATATAGAGGCATACATCCACCGTGTTCTTCCGGTATAAAATATGTAACATTCCCTAATCATGACGCAAAGCGCAAGTTGCTATCTCTCGACTCGCAATGAACCAGTTGTCTGTAAACCTTCAACCTAGAATATTATGTAACTATTTCCATGTACATATCTGACAATAAATCAACTAGGCTAGTTCATGAAGGCCACACTGTAAAGAGTTTGCTATTTCCTCTGATTTTGTAAAACCAGGGCACATCTCATCAGCGTGATTGAATTTTTTCAGCGTTTACAGTACTCGACATCTCGTTCATTTCCATCAGTTAACTCCCCTTGTTCCGTGTTATAAAAGTTGTTTATCTTAGGTTCAAAATAGCCACCTTTAGCTGTTTCCCGGGTTAACGTTACAAATAAGTTAATATAGCTTTTGTTTTATGAAATATTTCTACCTTGAAATATTCGATACAACTCGTAATACTAATGACAGTATTTGTTGTAATATTGGGGTGATTGGCGCGTTGAGAATCCGGATATTGTGTCAGCTCAATTTTAATAATAATAAGAGGTCAGGAAATACATGGTTTTCCAATAATATGATATTTTATCGATTTGGTCCATCTCTGCTAACAATTTATTCTCTTAGAATAATCGGAGATTTCAATGACCAAACTTTGCAACAAGCTAAAAACTTAGCATCACACGCTTTCCCCTGAACGTGGACGATAACAGGAGAGAGACCCTGATTCGTAAATCGTGATTTTCGCAGTTCTTCTAATCTTTCGTAGGATACTGTTGGTAATGGTTTTCACAGTGAATGTAACGAGGTCGGAAACCACACCCCGAGGTCTAGTCACAGTTGACCTATTCTACTATTAGTTATTATATTACCTTCTGTTTAGCATTCCCGGATTCCAGCCGTATGTGGAGTACCAAACCCAACACTAATGAACAGTACGGGGAATCCGATAGACCTGTAGGCTCAGTAACAAAAACTATCGAAATGTATTCATATTCGTCACGATGTCAACAATCACAGAAACATTTCTCAAATACGATAACCCATCGAAGCATTATGAATTCTAGCCGGAACGTATGTGAAAATAACCAAATCTACACTATTGCACGATCCTCCAGTGACATCACAGGAAACCCGATGGACCTATAGTATACACTATACGAAGCCAAATGCGACCTGCAACGAAGACTAACAAAATTAAATCCTGTTCTCCACGATGTCACCGATCACAGTAACATCTTCTCACACAAAATACAATAACCCATCGAAGCATCATGGATAAATTCCAAAGGTTGCGGTTTTTGACAGGTCTGGGCCAGTATAAGGATAACTAGACAACTCCTGGCGGTTAAACCGCCAACGTGTATATCCCCACTTTTCTGTGATGTACTCAAGGTCACTAATTCGAGGCTTTGGCACCTTCTTTGAGGTTTAGGTCACAAGGAAATTACGCAAGTTTGACCACCGGTGACCTTGAAATCCCCTTCATGTTTTTGGGAACCAACTGTAGTTCACGTGTACCAAGTTCCATTTGAATGTTCTCAATGTTCGAAAAATAGGAACATCTGGCCAATTTGACCTCAGATGACCTTGAAATGACCGCCATGTCGTTCAGGACTGACCGTAGACCACATACACCAAGTTTCGTTCGAATCCAACAAGGTTGAGAAAATTACGCGAATTTGACCTCCGTTGACCTCGAAATTATTGCCATGTTTTTCGGAACCGAATGTATTCCACATCCACCAAGTTTCGTGCCAATCAGACAAACTTGATATTTTCGCATAAAACGAGTGAAATAGAGGGCAGCAGTCATTCAACAATGCCCCCTTTCGAACCCATCAAAGATTTCTCTGGGACGGGCGTGTGTGCCGAGTTTCGAATCAATTGGACATTGTGCTGGAGAGTTATTGCGTTGACACGAAAATCTTCCGGCGGCGGCCGCGGCAGTGGAGACGGCGGCGGCGGCGGAGACGACGAAGCCAAACCATTATATCCCCAAAGTGGAGATATAATGACCGGGGATCAAAAGCGTTGTTACCAAAAGACTGGATCTCGGACTTAATCCTTGATACTTGATCGTGCATTCCAGGTAGCTGCACCACGCCTCTGGAATGGCCTCCCAAGTTACACCAAGGGGGCAACAACGCTATAACAACTTTCAGGTAACGCCTCAAGACACACCCTTTTGATTATTACCCTAGCCATCTCGCTAGGTGAGCTATAAATTGTGATCATGCATGTCTATCTATCTATATATGTATTCATCTGTCCATAATTGATTCGAATTGCTACTCCTCATACAACCTTTGATGGATAACTATGAAAGTTGGTGTCAATGATGACCAAGTCATGGACCATCAGGGGTGTTCAGAAATTTTGTGCCCGAGGCCTGGTATGGGCCCTGAGGCCCATCTTGTTGAATCACGTCAAAAGCTTCCCCTACTACAAATATTAGTGCACAGTGCTGACGGTTGGTCATAATGATGGTCTAACAGCCGTACCTCCGGGAGGATCAGGATTTTTTGGCACAAGGTCCCACTTGGGCCCAGAGGCCCATTTTATGAAATGTCACACGATGGTACTTGAAATGCATCCCCTCCCGCAAGCTTCAATTGATTTTGTTTAAAGTTACATGTAATGATCTTTAGGTAGAGGGCTATTGGGGGTGTTCAGGAATTATGGGCTGCGGGCCCGGTTTGGCCCTAGGGCCCATTATTTGAAATTCCGCAAAATCTTGTATCTCCTACAAATTTGGTTTCACATTGCTGGTTTTTGGTCATAAATGTGGACTAACAGTCGTGCCTTGAGGATATTCAGGATTTTTTGGCCCATGGTTCCACTTGGGCCTGAGGGCCCATTTTATGAAATTTCACACAATGGTGCTTGAAATGTTTCTCCTCCTACAAGCCTCAATTGCTTTTCTTGAAAAAATAATTGTACTGGTCCTTAGGTGAAGGCCCATTAGGGGTGTTTGGGAATTTTGAACCCAGGCCCCGGTTTGAGCCCTAGGGCCCATTATATGGAATACCTTAAAATCCTGCATCTCCTACAAATTTTGTTGCACACTGGGGAGGGTTGCACGTCTGTTCGCGAATATCTGGCCCATTGCCCAGTATGGGACCTAGAGCCTTTCATTTAATCACGGTCATAAAAGCTGTATTAGCCGTACGGGATGTTCAGGATTTTTCAGTCCAAGGTCACAAATGCCATTATGACATCAGTGTTAGCTTAATCAGTCACTTCTCATTAGATTGCACTAGTGAAACAATTTTACACATTTCAGCGAGCTACTGTGCCATTGGCTCTTATTATTTTTATCATTCCATATTATTCTTTATATTTTGTTTCTGTTTTGCTACATTTTTTTGTGGTCATTGTGTACAGCCCTGTGTTCATTGTTAGAGCGCTTTATAAATGCACTTTTGTATTGTATTGCATTGTGTGTTGTATAGTGTTGTACTGCATATATAGCGTAATATGCCCACGTTTAATGAGCTGAAAGTACTGATGAACGCATTTAGAACCTCTTCAAATAGAAACTGCGTTCGATCGCGCGAAGCTCCAAATTCGAATTCAACAAACTATTTTTTATTATTGGCTTACAGCTGGAGGATATTGGTGAAGAGGACTGGCATGAAGACCCGCAGACGGTATGTGGTCTCTTGCTCAAAGTTTGCTCTCATTTGAATCGCTTAAAGGCAAAAAGTCGTTCCACATGCACAAAATGGTGGCGGTATTATATGTGATATTGTTGCCTTGAGTTCTTTCTCTCTCAGTGGTCGCCACGCGGGAGCCTACATACTCGAAATGTATGAAATAGGAACTCCCGTATTCCAGTAATAGAATCAAGGATCCAAATTGGTTGTGAGGTTCAATGCTGCCAGCAGTGGCGTGCAGGGATATCCGTTTTGGAACAGGGTTAGAACTCAAGGAAATAGCGCCCTCTAAATATCTCCACTCTCCCTGATGACACGTAGATGCAATGCTTGGGCTCCCATGCACCTGCTGTTACAAAATTTAGGATGAACCGCTGCGCATCCTTGTCGTGTCCAATAATAATTGGCCACTTGGGTCATGGCGAGGGGAGGCAGATTCATCGTTAACCTAGGTCAGGGTAGGAGTGGGGGGGGGGGGGGGTGGTCGCACCAGGGAGGTGAAAGCCACGCTAATTACTGTCATACTCTAGATCAGTTGGCCTGTTCAAGACGCCGCGGCAATTATTGGTGTTATGCGCGGTGGTGGTAATCTGCACGAACTAGTGTGTAATTAGTAACTAAATTATCATTGGAACATTGTGAACGATCAGCATCCGTTGAGCATATTCTGTTCAACGTATACACTGGTTGACGAGGGGAAATAACCAGGAAGGGAGCAACGGAAATGAACATACTTATGGTAGTTACATCTCCTCCTCTAGGAAGCTCTTTAACTGTGTTTGTCCTTCAGCTTGCTGAGTGCGCCTCATATATAGGGGCTTATATTCATAACCGGAGATGAACTCCCCAATTCTGGTATGAGTATTTTTTTTCTATGACCAAACCCTAATTTCTAATTCGGAATTATGTGAAACGGACGAATAAAAGTCAAACTATGACGAACACGCAGCTGAAGCACTAGCCTCTGTCGAGGCCTTCGTGGCGATCTCCTCAAGTTTATATATGCACGCCCTCAGAGGCTACTCAGTCAAGCACAGTCAAGTAGTTATCGTCTCTCGGTTGTCACGTTCGTGTATAACTTCTGAACCGTACACGCGTCCGGGTTGTTTTGTATAGAATGAGTTGAAGGTTTATCGGATTAGATCGGATTAGCTCAGTTGGTAGAGCACTGGACTCGTGATCCGAGGGTTGCGGGTTCAAATCACGGCCGATGCGTC
>JAUOBX010122379.1:0-12591 GCA_032360705.1 Eupentacta quinquesemita
CCGCCCCCCCCCCCCCCCCGACACAGTATGTGTTCTCGTTCAAAATTGTCAAATGGATCAATAGCGGCATGAAGCCCATTGAACGGAAATAGAAGGATAATTATGACTGTTCTGCGGATACCTGTTGTTATGCAGGTGTTATTTTCACAAGAAATGTAGACTTGAGAGACTGATCAATAAACTTCCACGGATGCGCCTCATGTAAACTCGGTCACTTCCGGTCCGTGCGGAAGCGCGGTCATGCGCGAAATCGATGAACTCGTCCAGTTGCGAATTTAACACCGATGTTGCCCCGTATTTCGCGGGATAAAAATGAGCGGGAAGAATCGAGCGAAACGGGGCAGAGTGAATGGTCAGTCGATAACATACTGACCGGAATTTCGTCAATGACATCTGATACCTCCGTAAACCAGGAGTCAACCGGATACTTGGTAACAAAGATTGATACCGCAGAGGTCGGCTGTAACAAAAAAAACCGTCGGTCATTGGCTAATACTTCAGTGATAACATGTTAGCCCCTCAAGGTGGGATTTCATATGTTCGGATGTGGTATAAATGTCAAAATTGCTTTTGTAAATAATTTTCCGGACGGGAGAAGCCTGTCGGGTGATGCACAGACACAATAAATCTGTAACTGCTCATAAATACGGACGTTAAAGTGCTTCATAAACTGAAGATATTCCCCTCCTCTGTTAGTTTATCCAGGCACTTTCCACATTCTTGTTCGCGTAAAGCGATGTTTATGTGTTCTACCGCATCCCGCACATATGATATCCAACCGTTAGTCTGATAGTATAAGAAGCATACTCCTTTCTGTGGAACGCAACGCTCGAAACTTGAATGGGTGGTCCGGGTATTAGGCGGGTATGCGTGGGCATATGGGCGTGGTTGGGACAATGACATCACAATCGAGACGAAACAGGTCATCCTGTGAGCATGTGCGTTAATTTCCAAGTATTCTCTGCTTATTTCCCAAACATGTGAAGATTTCAAACCATGTTCATGAAGTGGGGGCAAGTGTTTATATAAGTGTTCCATTGCTGAACACTATATCTTCAGAGTGTATTGTTGAAAGTCGTACGTGAGAAACATCAGAATTGTTTAGAGAAATCAAACAAATTATTTTGTTTGAATAATTTTTTTTAAATCTGCGTGTATCCTAAGCATGTGTATATTTTTAACATGTTTCCGAACATATGGACATGGGAGTGTCCAAATAATTATTGTTCATCAGCTAGATATTGTCTCTTTAGAGTGTTTTGCTGAGAGTCCGTCATGAAAAACATCAGATATGGTTGGAAATTAAACACATTATTGTGTTCAAATACCGAGTATCATCTGCCTATTCCCTAAACATGTTCATAAATCAACCATGTTTGGAAAGTGTGACAAGTTAGTGTTTGAACAGTGCTGAACCCGGTTTTCAGGAGGTGTCGTTGAAAGTCGTAAGCCTATACGTGAGAAACATAACAAATGTTCATGAATTTACCACATTGAACATGTTACTTAAGTGGGGCAAATAAGTGTTTAGGAGAGGTTTCGATGGCTAAACGCCGTTTTTGTATTGCAGAAAATTGTACGTGATAAACACTAGAGTTCACAAACTCTTCGTACGTGCCAAGGTTCTTAGCTTAAATTGCCCCCGCGGTGCAGAATCAGTGGCATCAGCAATGAGGGGAATTCCCTGATATTTCGTCTATCTTAGGAAGTTGAATGCCCGTGTTATGCTGATGAGTATTCTCATTTTTCTACTGAACGGATATGCCCACATGTACTCTTGTTATTCATCACTGGCGGTGTTATTTTTACTGAGAGTATTTACTCGGGGTATATTCTCGCCCCCAAATTTTAGCCTAATAGGATTCATATGGAGACAGTCGTCAAGGGTGAATTTTTGGAGAGGAACTTGACATATTGGATGAGAAAAACAGTAATATTGTGTCTTGTGCCTAACGGGAGTCAAATAACATGTTGACAATGCGTGGAGTGCTGCTATTACCCTTCAGAGGTAGCACTTCTCAGGTTACCAATGATCAGGGGTAATGATTGTGCAGCGCTATGAGATGTGGTTCCCACATATATAGGCGCTATAAGAGTCCAACTCATTATTTGTATTCATTTATTAGGCCCGGAACAAACACGAGAGACGTCGGAGTAATTGAATGGAGATGGGGACTGGGGATAATAGATGGTGTAGTGGCGTACTCACGAGAGTGTGGGGGGAACAGAACCCCTCCACACATGATCCAAGTGACCAACTAATGATTGATGCAAGACCGCATGTTCTACGACTCGTTTAGTGGGTTTAACAAACGTTTCAAATGATATAGCAGGTGCCTAAAGGTCGAATTCCATATGTGCGGGTGCGGGATGCGGCAAAACACATAAATGTCGCTTTTACGCGAACGCGAACATGGAAAGTGCCCGGATAAGCTGTATCACGGTAACAAAGTTGGGAGCAGATCCCGTCGCGGCGGAAATTCATTCGAATGAGACTGAACGTTGTGAAAGGACAAGCCCCACGCGTAGCAATGCGACATTAATGCAGCAAACCGCAAATAAGTAATATTAGTATTTTAACGTCCCTATTTAAGAAATGTTGTATATTCTTTGTGTTTGCGCATCCTCCTACAGCCATACCCCGCCTCAAAAATTATCCATCTTCACGGAACAGCGATTTTACCATTTATGACGCACCCCGTATCCGCACATATGGAATCCGGCGATGAGAGCCCATACATACGATTTACTTACCATCAGGGAGGGTGAGGTGATTTATGAGGTCATCGTTCCATTTGGTCCCCCCTCTCATGATGGATCTCCAGGTACGCCAACGTGGAGGGGTCATGGAACCACTCGGGAGTTATCTTGTTGGGCATTTCCCTGTTACGTCATGGAGGCCTAATGCGTCAATGGTGCAGACAAATGTCCTTCACCATCTTCGGCATATCGACGAATTCGAGTAGGTCGAAGGTACGTCGACAACGGAATTTCAGATTTCAAAACGTTGGGCCCCACGTGGAACACGAACAAGGCATGAAACCACATGTGAGGTGGTTTTTTGCGTGGGTATTTCCGTTACGTCATTCGGGCCGACAGTGTGAATGGTGCAGACAAATGCCCTTCGACACCGTGTCCATCACTTCGGCAAATCTGAGGCGAATTTCAAAACGAGAGGGCCTCATGGCGAACATGAACAAGGCATGTTCGCGCCGTTATACAATTTTTAACAGCTGTGATTACATCAGTGAAAAACGTCATTATTCGGAGGAACAGAGTTGGCGGCCTCGCATGCAAAAGAGCACAAGATCCTCTATTTTCAGCGTATCCGGTTTTGCGCAGATCTAATCACACAGTCCGGTGTGTACTTTCAATTCTCGGCGGGGCCTGGGATGTGTGCCCTCCAATTAGCGCGATAAGCCAGTGCGTCCCCGATAAAACATGAATCTCACGTATGTAATTTCTCATGGGAGATGATGTTGAGACAATATTAAAGGTGGGAGTTTGTTTAACATCGGTGTTGACTTTCCAAAGGTCAAGAAGCTACCGCAAGAGTAGGGGATTTCTGGTACGAATCCAATGAACGACGCAAGCTACACGAAAACATGAATGTGGGTGTTTGGTAACCAAACACCCATTGCATGTACATCATTCATTGAACAGCTCGTTACCAGGTTACACCAAATATAGTCCCAACATCATCTTATTTTCTTTAGTTATGAAACCCTGTTGCTGAACAAAGTTCAGTAGGAATCACTGTTAATTAAATAACCTGAAGGTTCCGCTACAGTTTAATTAGCGATGTTCAATTTCGCGAACAATAACTGTGTGGTATATTACCCGGCATTCAGTGGAATCTAATCAGCAATATTATGGAAACTAACTAGTAATTATCAAACACCGACAATGACAAAAACAATTAGGGAAGACCGAGACGTTCTCATTCACATGAAGTGGAGAGGAGGATTGGAAAAACTGCAAATATGTAGGAAGCTCGTTGGGGTCTGAAGTAGATATTTACCGACAAGTTGGCATAACCTTCCTATCGTGCTTCCAACACTTCCTCAACTATTTTCAAGAGCGGTAGAATAAGCAAAGCTAATAAACTCAGGTTCTTTGAGGCTCTAATGAAAACATATTTTCCGATACAATTTCGAATTTTGGGGCACGACGGAAGACCTGGATCGCGAAATTGACACTTTTCAAAGAAGACTATACTCCGTTATATACTCGACACTAGATGGACCAACAACAACTGGCTATCGAACAACGAACTTCACAATGAGACCAACCAAGTATACCTTGGTCATCCATCGTCGCGCATAGAAGATTTGTTATCTTCCGGGCATGTGGCGAGACTCCTCGAGGACGCTCCAGCAGATTGCTCAGAGGTTGCTCGATAAGGGTAGCACTGAGACCTACTGCGAAGCCAGTACTGGGAAGACCAGTGACTACCTATGGAGAATAAAGTCGCAATTCAAGGACGTCACAATTAACGATTTCAAGGAAGCAATAAATAATAGCTCGTGATGCGTGGCGGAGGATAATCACTGAGCATGTCGGATAGACACGACTCGACCTACTACTACAATTAGTGATTAATTCATGTTCTGTTAATGAAAATCATTTTAATAGTGACGGATTTTATTACAGTAAGAATCTCAAAACTCTTGACATGTAATACATGTTCTGTTTATTCGCTTCAAATATTCGACAAGATGCAATATTTCTCACGTGTTCGTAATTACATATGGCATCTGTAATTGACGCAGTGAGAGAACGAACGTTTCACGCTATTTCAGTACGACCATCTGTCACAAAGGTGTTGCCTATTTGTCGGTAGTCAGTTCGCGGAGCAGGGGACAACGTGAAACATGTACTATTCGTGATGACGAATAGCATACAGCATCTGTATTTGGCGTATAGTAACGAATATCTAATGTCATCCCAATTAGACTTCAGAGGCTACTACAAACTTTACTTTTCCTATTTGTTGATGTGTCAGGATAACACGTATTGTATATGTATTCGTGATAACACATTGCAACATCTGTATTCAATGTTGAAACAAATGTTCGGGGCAATTTCATTGAGACTATAAGCACTACTTCAAACTTCACTTTCCCTAATCGAATAGGTGTGAACAAATAGGAGTATGTATGTGTACTTGACGTAGTAAAAAATGTGTAATGTCATTTCAGTAGTACTTTGGGCACTAATTCGAACTTTACTTCTCATTTGGTAATGCGTCAAACAGGGTACAATATGATACATGTTTTCGTGCTAACAAATAGTAACATCTGTATTTAGCTTAGTAACAAATGTACAGTGTCATTTCAATAGGACTTTAGGCACTTCTCCACACTTGACTTTCTGTTTTGTTAATGCGTCGAACAGGACAAAACGTGCTACAATTATCCGTGCTAGCAAATGGCAACATTCTGTACTTGGCTTAGTAACAATTGTTCAAGGTAATTTCAGTGAGACTTTAGGCGGTAAGGCACTTCTTCAAACTTCACTTTCCTATGTCATCATATGCGCCACACAGGAAACAACTTGATACATGTATTCGTGCTGACAAATATCAACATTTGTACTTGGCGTAGTAGAGAATGTTCAATGTCTTTTCAATTGGACTTTAGGCATTACACCAAACTTTTCCCAACGTGGAACATGTACTATTCGTGTTGACGAATGGCAACATCAGTATTTCGCGTAGTAACACATGTATAATGTCATCCTATAAGAACTTCAGATACTACTTCAAACTTTACTTTCCCCTTTTTGGTACTACCTCAAATATAGAATTTGTTTACGCGTATTCCCATTGTTCTTATGAACGGATAACTGTATTCAGGTATTTGAGTATCACCAAATTTGCAATGTTATTTCATCAGCAATTTCGTCACCACGCCGAATACAGGGTTCAATTTATTTGTGTGATATTGCGCCAAACACGAAAAAAGTGCTAACACACTATGCATGTATATCGAGATACTAACAATTATGCTGTGGAGAAGTTATGTTATTTTAATAGGCTACCAATCACTGCGCCGATCGCATGTCCGGGCAACGATAATACACATGTTTGTATTGGCGAATATGCATGATAATTATGATTGTGACATAACAACATATGCTTTGTGCTATTTCATAAAGATATTCAATCGTCATCACGCCACGACCGGGGTTTGCTAAATATACAGATAATCCACGATAGCGATAGTGGTCACTCGCGGCGTTGGCTCTAGAATCCATCCATATCCATATATCGTATTTTTATACACATACGTTCAAGACCGTCCCAACTTCCGAGGCGGCGTGAGATTAGCGAAAAAGAACGAGTTCTTGTATGATCGACACGTTCAAGAACACTGTTCCCGCGTTCGAGAACGTTCAAGAACAGTTGTGTCTCGGCACCATACTTTTCCTAGTGTGATGTAAACGAAAAAAATGCGATATAACACATGAGGCTTTTTTTTGCAGTTGTTTCATAGTTTGGATATATGCTAATTTATTTAGCGATGAAACATTATAATCAGTTATACAATTTGTGATGCGCGGTAATTCGGAACACTGGCTGATATACTACATTACGTATACAGCAGCGCACAACATGTAATATCCCGTGGCGTCAGTAAGTCCCGTAGAAGGCCTAACGATTTTATATTGTTTATAGACCAAGTTAAAAAGCGACCTAAATATATCTATAATTTGACCTATAATTGTAACAAATAATGTTGATTAGTAGGGAGAATGCCGATTGATGACATCAGATTCGTTGTGTAACGAAGTCCGTACAAGGGAAAATGCGCACATTTGTCAACAACCAGTGTTATTAGAGGCCTTTAAAATACTCCGTTTTGAATGTCGCCCAGTCGCCTACTGTCTTATTAAAACAATGCAGCCGTTCAAAGTATGACGTCACGGTATGACGTCACAGTATTTACTATTTATATCTATAAATTTGCTGGGTTGGATTACCTGTTAGCAATATGAGTATATTTTCTCTGTTGGCCAACATACGCAAACAATTCATATGCATTGTGATGATGAGCTTTGAATGTGAGGCGGGCTCTTAAGAAAAAGCCGACTCTGCAGGTTAACCCTGGCGAAATATGCACACGGGTTCCAAAAGCGTCCACTCTAGAGCGCGCCTCTAACAAAGGGCACTCCTGATTGCCTGATTGTATTGTGTGAAATTGATTGTGTTCAACTATTAAATGACTTTAGAGATCGTCTCCACGGTCACGGTAGACTAACATTTCGTGAGGCAGCGTTACATTTTCGGAGAGTGCTTCCATGAGTTTGAACTTCAGCGTATTCTCCTTATTATATTTTGGGATATATGCAAATTGATAATATATAGTGAACTACAATACAACAATCATTGCGATATTGACAGGTCAGCGGCATGGTTTTGGGAACGTTTGAGAGCAATTTAACGCCATTGAGACTCCGGTCAGTTAGGCTAAGATTTTATTACGTCGACTTTTGGAATAGGCTATGGTTCACTCTTCCATGTAGGGATTAGGGATAGCGTTAGCCAGATACGGGATTTGTCATTAGATAATATCGTGCCATGGAGATCTCGGTCTAATTCGTAGCTTACAGCTATGAATACAGTGTCATGAGTGATGCCATTTCGTCAATTGCGATTGCGTTTCTAAAACTCGTTTGTTTCTCTGCAATAATATACGGATTCGAAGAAATAATTCCATTTCCGGTCCAGAATGTCATTGTCCCTAATTGGTGTATCTCGGCCTAATTCGTAGCCTACAGGGTCTTGAGTAGTGTTATTTCGTTAATTGCGTTTGCGTTTTCAAATCTTGTTTGTATCTCTGCAATAATAGTTTCATTTTCACAGATTTGGGACAATAATTCAATTTTAGGCCCAGTAAGTCACTGTACCTATAATTGATGGATCTCGGCCTCATTCTCAGCCTACAGCTATAAAAACATTGCCATGAGCTGATGAATGATGTTATTTCGTCAACTGCGTCTGCGTTCCCAAAACTTATTTGTTTCTCTGCAATAATAGTTTTGTTATCACATATGGGAAGAAATCGAAATAATTACCTTTTAGGCACAGAATGTCACTGATCCTAATCAGTGTATCTCGGCCCGATTCGAATAGTCTACATTAATGAATACAGTATCATGAGTTGTGTTATTTCGACGAATTCCGCCAATTGCGTTTTCGTTTTCAAAACTGGTTTATTCCTTTGCAAAAATAGTTTAATTATCACAGATACGAAGAAATGAAAATATTTTCATTTCAGACACAAAATGCCACTGCCCCTGATCGGCGGTGTATCTCGGCCTAATTCATTGCTTATAGCAATAAAGGCAGTACCATGAGTTAGATGCTATTTCGTCAAGTAGTGCGTTCGCGTTTCTGAAACTTGTTTGTTCTTCTGCAATAATAGTTTCGTTAACCTAGATTCGAAGAAATGATTTCATTTTAGGCCCGGAATGTCACTGCCCCTAATTGATGTATCTCGGCCTAATTCTTAGCCTACAGTAATGAGTGATGTTATTTCGTCAATTGCGTGTTTAACAGCCTGCAATAGAAAAATTACGGGTAGAGTCGTTAACCTAATTGAACGAGTTATGCGTGGTTTGGGTGACTAATGGACGCTGTTGGCAACCATGGATTGACGCTAGCAGACAACTCCTTGACATATCATGAGGTGTAAATTAACGGAAAAGTTGTACTCACACGTAACGCCCGCTCTCCCTGGCCTTCGCTTATCGAAGCAAACCCCCGCTGAGCACGTTCTCCGCTACTATTATTTGGTCAACTTCGAGGTCACTCATGAAAGAATTGAAGAGGACGGCTCAAAAATATCCGCTAGAGAGAAAGGGAAACGAGGGACGGAAAAGAAAGTGATGAAGGAAGTCTTATTTATCGTCTAGAAAGTGCTCAAACTAATCGGTTTAGTCTCTTATAGTCCTCGACTGAAATCATTAACACCACATTCGCGCCTCCATCAACAGAATAACAGTACAGTTAAAACTTTAATTGTCGCAATTTTGTAAGAGCTACGTGATGAAAGCCTCGATCGGTGAATTGTCTCTCTCCGCGCGTAACTGTGTTCCCGCCAAGAAGGAGATATAGGAAAAGACCCGCGATCGTCTGCGCTCGGTAATTAAGTGGTAGGAGCAAAGGCAAGCGCTGTAGAGTGGCGGCGCTATTATAGGCTACATACTTGGTCGCTGTCACCGTAGAGATCGGAGCTCTGCTGTAATTAGGACCGAAATCGCAGAAACTTCGAGGCTTCTCACCTCTGCATGGCATTATTCATGATGACTGAATTATTTTACCCAATCTAGGGCAACGCGTTGATGGAGAGGATATTATTTCACTGAGAGTTCTATAGTCCTCATTTATGTTTATCCGTCTGTCCGTCTGTCATGTATCGCGTTTTTGAACGGTACGGTACGTGCTTCATATTGAACAAAACATGACTGGTGGGTGAAAGTAGACATGGGCAAATTCTTGAATTTGTTGGTGTTGCTAATCTCATGTTAATTATCAATATACAATTGTTACCCCAATTAACTGATCGATCTGTACTGCAGCTTCTCTCATTCATGTGGTCCGAACAAGGTATTTATGTACCTCCCAATATTAGTAATATTTAGTACACACAACTGACTAATGAATCTGATGTTACTGTGAGGCATCGACCAAAGAGTCCAAAGTTGTCGCATTGGGTATGTATGACAGTGTCGTCCTTCATGGCACAGGAGGGTGAAAGTGTATCTCCCCCTTCAAATCACTCGAGGGCTCTCTTCGCATTACACACCTACTCGGAACTGGTGAAAGATGACCAACAAGCAGTTGTTGCCACATGCACAGAACAGTCACCTCACCCAATCAATGCTACTTGCGCACTTCTACGATGCTAAACACGATATATACGAGCTCTGGTTGATTGTAGAGAGTCCAAGAAATTGATGTTGGCCTACATCCAATCTGTGTTACTAGTAACAGCACGAATTCACCACTGAGAGTACAATACGAAGAGTACTCCGTTCGAACATACTACGAGCAATGACGTTTTGACTACGAGACAATACGACCCACCTGCCTACGACCTCAATACAACCCACTGTCCTCGTGTTTAGCTCGTACTGATCGTGAATATCGTAAATACATCTTATCATGTAGGCCTACGCCCCGAAAATGGTTCCACGTCAGACTTGCATGCTCTGCACGAGCAACACGTGTCAAACACGCTGCATCACGAACAGAACGAGTGCATATGCAGCTGACACAGGATGTGAGCATGTTAAAACTTTTGGCAGTTTGGGTTGTTCGTCAACGAGCACAATCTTTTCAGGATGTGTCACGACGTAGGCCGTGCTCATCGCGAGATTTGTACGTGCTGCGGCAATATGTCCAAGAGCCTAGGGTTCGTTCTATACATCGTGTTCAACATCGTGGACGGTTAGTATATGTGTGTTTTACGAACTTATACATTTCAGTCATTTATGTAGGCTACACAACAGCCCTGTCAATCGTATCGATGGGAACATCATCAAAACACATCACAGACTTCACTCTGTGTGAGTAAATGGTAATGGAAAAGGTTACAATACAACATTTCTTTCGCAAACTAACAATAGTGGAAATTATATTCACAGGTAAATGATGATTCACTAATATCATGTGTAATTTTCTACGAGAAACACATAACCTTACACGAATCTAACTAGCAGCCTACCGGGGTAATCTTATTTTGAGGTAGCAAATAGTTTCGTCAGCGTGCACCCCAGGTAGAAGCTAATTAGTTTCGTTTCCTCCACGCATTTGAGTGAACTCGCTACTAATATTTCGTGTACGCTGCCTTTCGGCATTGGGAAGTCTCCCGCACGCGCGAAGGCCATATCACGGAGCTATAGTAACTATCAATACAAACATGCAGTTACACTTCGGCGCTTGACCAATGATGCAATTGGCTGAATATAATCAGACGAGTTTTATGGTATCGCCAATTAAATCATCACAATGCCTGTATTCAATTTTCAAACTTGTTTTGCTCATTCGACAATACAGTCTTATTTATGAATTTGTGTGCATGGGCGTAATCTATTCAACGACATGAACATTCTTCTGTTCTTTCGTGTTTGATTTCAGCTGTTATTGTAACGTTTTGAGTCGAGTAGACACTGTAAACAAGAGCTCCAACAGATAAATAGCATGGCAGACAATGGACTTAACTAAAGAATAACCCAATTCTTCGTCAAAATAACTAGCCTACATGACGGATAACACGAACAATTATAGCGATTCCACTGTGCTACTCGCATACTTGATGGTTAACACGATAACTTATTGATGAGGTGCGTACTATTGAGGTCGTGTTGGGGTCGTTCGAAGGTCGTGTTGGGGTCGTTCGAAGGTCGTGTTGGGGTCGTTCGAAGGTCGTGTAGTCAAGACAGAGAATGTCATCTAGCATGCAATTTCCTTGGTCAAAACGTGCATGCTAGCGGTAGGCGCGAAAAAATCGCATTGAACTCTTGTTGAACTCGTGCTTCACTAGTAGCGCAGATTAGAATATGTGATATGGATTTCTGTAGTGACTATACGATCAGTCAGAGCTCGCAATGTAGACAGAACATCATCTTCTGGAAGGCTATTTCATTCATTAATCACTCTCTGAGAGACTAAATGTTTACGAATATCCAACATACAGCGTTTGCCACGGGCGATGACCCCCATCGGCATTCATATCGGAAATCTCAATGAAGTAGTAGCAGGAAAGACCATCAAGATCATGGATAATATCAATAACCCGAATCAAGTCACCCCGAATTCGTCTCAGCTCTTTCAAAGTTGGACCGAGACGTCTCAATCTTCGCTTATAGGGTAGATAACGTAGCCAACTGAATATATAGTAGCCCTCCTGTGGACTGGACGTTTCCACTCAACTGTTTATCGATCGAGAAGTACAGATTCCATACATTATATAATCCAGTGAGGTCTCATAAATTGCCTAAACAGCCCGACAACGATACCTTTGTCGAGGACAAACTGGAATATTGCGATATATAGGCAATATTGCGAGAAGAGGTTTCATTGGTATTATCCGCGTATATAGGTATCGATATTAAACCCAAGGGATTAACCGTAATTGTTGAACGAAGCGGACCGAAAGACGCATCAAAGGGAACCAAAAATCTATCGTTCCTAACCAGCTGACTGTCATTGCAAAAATGTTTAAAATGCAAAACAGCAGATGTCGGAAGCCAGGCAATCATTTGATAATCAGGATTCTGAGAACGCAAGGAGGGAATGTTGAGAATTGTAAAAATGAACACCATAATAATGATAGACACACTGCACTAGTCGTGTAGGTCAAGGATCGGCCTTTACAGTCATGAGAAAGCCTGCTGGGGGCGTCGATCTTTGTGTGTTTCTGCCTCTTTTTTGCAGAATAAGTTGGTTGTCCAGCCTGGCTGAAATAGGTTGTGGCCCAATTGGGAATATACCACTCATGATGTTATGTTAGTCTATTCGCCTAATTGGCGTCTATATATGCGCGGCGCTTCTTCTAAAATTACCAGGGGACCTAGATCGAA
>JAUOBX010122490.1:0-12588 GCA_032360705.1 Eupentacta quinquesemita
TCGGCCTCGGCCTTGGCCTCGGAGCTCCCGGCCTCGGAAATTTGGTCGAGGCCGGTCCGAGGCCGGGCAATTTTTTTGAAGTCATTCACTTCAATTATTGCAAAGAGATAACAAAAACATGAAAAGTGTCATGCCTAGATTGCCTTTAATAATTGTCAATATTGAAGACAGCATCGATCAATGCGGCCAAAGATGGTAGATTATATAAATGTGAATTCATATAGGTGCAGTGCCGTGCATACAGGTTCGAAATGCATACTATAATCAGTCAGTGATCCACCCACGGAGGGCTATACCGATATCGCAGACCTCAAGTCCTCCAAACAAACATATCTGTTATTATGTACAATGTCATGTTTCGTGACATAACATGGGACGGATGCGACTGACGTAGAGTTTACCTCCATGCTATCAGGTTATTCACAACCAAAAAGGAGCAAAATTTGAGAAAATTGCATGGTTACGAGTTTGACCTATGGTGACCTCAATTGAGTTTGATATGTTCGCATAGAACCTGCCAAATAGAGGGCGGCAGTCATGCAGCAACGCCCACTCACTGCGGCCTTCTTAACAGTGTACACCCAACACCACAATAGTCCCATCGGACAGATATGAATATATATGCTCTCTAAAATGAGTGCAATATTTGTATGGTAGCAGCTCTGTATACAGGCAAATGTACTACCGGCGTCTACCGCTGTTCAGTTTCTCGCAGTGATCAGTGATGTCCTTTGAAAGGTCATGTTTATTTCACTTCTTGATAGATTGTTACTTTTAAATCATGTTTGCGTTCCTGAACACTAGTAGGTGTAACGTCTGGAAAGGGCCCAAACTGGAATATGCATGTTACGTATTCATTCCTAGGTCTAGCCTACCTATTTTGCTTCACAAGCTCACCAATGGCAAGGCAAGGCATGGAGTATGGATCCTGGGTGTCAGCAATAATACCATGTGGGGGACTTAGTGAAATTTTGCTCTGATATTTTTCCTTTGATATAATAACTGTCCGGCCTCGGCCTCGGAGGGTGCGGCCTCGGCCTCGGCCTCGACTTTGAGGCTGATGCCTCGGCCTCGGCCTCAGAGGGATGGCCTCGGCCTCGGCCTCAGAAGGTGCGGCCTCGACTACAACACTGATGGATGGTAGTGATACTGGTGGTGATTGATAGAATTTTCAAGGTTCTGCATGGTGATTATACTGCTGATGAAGGTAATGTTGTTTGATGATGCTCAGGATGAACACTGGTAGCAATACTCTTGATCATTAACTGATGTGACAATATTCCCCATCTGCAGGTGATCTGGTGGACTGCCTTGAGCGCCCACAGGAGGAAATAACCCTTGGTGACCTCCGGTTGACCCTTGACCTCATCTGTCTGACCCTCCCAGCTGACTTTGACAGCTGTACCCCCTACGATGATGACGACTCGGAACACAGTGACCGTCGGAGGGGCCCTTCGTTCACTGAGGTCTCGCCCCCTGACTCACCCCCACCAGTCAGTTCTCGAGCTAATGGCAGGAGTGGAAACAAACTCTCCTTCGTGTCAGAGTTCGATGAGTAAGTAACCTTCATTTCTCACAGAGGTAGTCTGCATATCTTGCAACATGATGATGGCACTGACAACAGTCAGGATCTCTTGCTACATGAATATGGGATGTTATTATAATTCAATAACTCAATGCTAAATGCAAGCTTTATGGTAGACATACAATATAATCCATAGTATTCTCTATCTTACCTCATAATCTTCCACTATTATTTGTTATCTTTAGTTTGACGTCCGGATATGTCGATGACACCTTGGACTCTCTGCCCGAATATCAGAAGAAGGCCATACAGGATACACAAGATGAGGTATGTACTCTCCAATGAATGTTCGACTTGGGGAGGGGGGACTGTAAGTTGCTGGAAAATTGTGAAATCTGTATCAGTGACCCTGTTTTGGTGAATGGACTTCTGTTGAAATTACAGTGAGCTATAGTGAATCTCAGATATATAATAATTATTCAAGAAGGAAACCTTTTCTCGCAGATTGTGAAGTCCCTCTTAATGTGCTGGAACAAATTGACCTCTATAGTTGGGGCTCTGGATGGTACTCCTTCTCTCTTCTCAGCAATAAAACTGTCCGAAGAATAAAAGGCTTGCCCCATCACCTTATGTGAGGTTGCTTTTACTATAATATTTCTTTGCTTGAGTCTTCCTCAATTAGGTTAAGGCATATGGGTGCTCTGAATGTGAATATACCAATTTTATCCACTTCCTGAGATTTAAATGTTGTGTGGTCCATCCTACACTGATCCTCCTATCCAGGTATTGATTGGGGACCTGTGAGGTCCTGAGTATAATCAGTGCCATAGAAAGCTTCCATAGACTCTCTGGGATTGTCTTAGTACATGCTTCATTTCAATGCACAGGTGTAATACAGTGAAATGCCTCGAGCATTTGATAGCTTTACTCTAAACCAAACCCACAAAGTCAAAGTCAATTAGCGAAAAGTGAGTGAGTGAGTGAGTTTTCCATGTTAATTACAGTTATTGTTTTTCAATCGTAGATTAAGTGGCTGCTAAAGGATGAGATAGCATCAGCTCGACGGCACATCTTTCCAGTTACTGTTGGTACATTGGACATGGTGGCCAGCCATGTCTGTAACTCCCTTGGTAAAGAGACATGTCTCCATAAACAGGTCAACCTCAAGTTCGTGTTTGGTCCTGATCAGAGTCTATCAGAGTTTATAAAGGTTAGTACTGAGTAGTTGGTTTGCTGTGAGATAGTGATATGATGTCACATTTTCCCTGTTACCGTGGGTACATCAAGTATGGTGGCCAGCCATGTCTGTAACTCACTCAGTAAAGAGACCTGTCTATATAAACAGGCCAATGTCAAGTTTGCATTTGGTCCTTATCAGAGCCTCTCAGAGTTCATAAAGGTCAGTGTTTCTGTTGATACCAAATGTTCACCCCACCTATATATTGTTCAGAGAAGGATAATGATACCCAGCATTTTTCCATGACATGCTCGAAGGGCTTCACAGATATTGCCCTGATCACAGGAAGTGGTTGGCATTTCGACAACGAGTGGCAGCAGCTAACTCAGCAATGATTGTACTCAAGTCTCTTCACAGGTTCCCAATAATGCCTGGGTGGGACAAGGAAAATGTAGATGAGGCACCTGGAGGCTGGATGACCCACTGGAGAAGTCAACTGGCTGAGATTCTGATTGCCTGGCTGAGCTAACCGGTCCATTGGATGAAGATGATGAAGGGCAGTCGAGTGGGACCAGGAATTTACTGCTTCTGCCTCGTTATTATTCGCTGGTTGGTGTCTATCCACTATCCAGTATACTGCTCAGTAGTACAGTGGCTCTGAATAAAACAGATGGATTATGAATTGAGATGCTTAACTTGACTTTAACTGAATGTACAGGTATTTTGGAAGTCCCCTTCAGTGCTTGTACTTCATTCATATTTTATAACATTTCACCTGCTTGTTTGACAAAACTTTAATGTTGTCATATCAGGAGACAGTGATTTCTTTCAAAAATGTTGCTATGTGGTTTATAAAATATTCATCGGCCACATCTCCCCTCAAACAATCTTGTTCGAGCCCTGTGCAGTCACCCGACAATTTAAGGCATTTGGTAAACTCAGAAAGGTGGTTGTAGATGTTATGTCGATCATAATTGGTCTAATATAGCGCGAAACAGAAAAGTTGTTCAATGCTTTGTATATTCCTTTCTCTCATTGTTTCAGACTTTTGAACAGATCAGAGTGGCTGGCTATAACCTAAACAAGATCCATGAACACTACTACCTTTCCCTCGATCCGATGTCCCCGGCCAAAGACCTGGATGGTTCCTGGCCGAGTGATCAGTTTAATGGAAACCTCCCCCAGCACTCGAAGAGCGGTGTCACCATCAACGTATCTGAAACAGCTGGAGAAGCACCCACCAGGATAACTTTCACCCCTCCATCCCCTCAGAAGCTGTCCAAGGAGGATGATGATCTCAGAAAAAATGATGTGGGTGAAGATGTGAGGGACACGGATGGGGCTAAATTAGGAGTTGAGAAACAAGAAGATGGTGAAGCAACGGCAGAGACAGGAGAGGATGAACGAAAGGAAGAAAAGATGAGCACCATATCAAGCTCGGAGAATGAGAGAAGTACTCTGGAGAAAGGTTCTGATTATGCTAGTCAGGCTGAGGAAGGTACAAATATGGAAGAGGAAGCAAGGGTAGGCAGAGCAACTTTGGACGGGGAGGATGGTGAAGAGGCACATTCATCAGAAGATCCTGCTGGTAAACTTGGTGTTCTGGAAGAGGTGGAAGTACCAGATATGCCTGGGGATGATGAAAAACAGGAGACAGGATGCACCACAGAACTGGAGGAGGCTGAACTCAAGACAGAAAAGATTGCTACGCATGTTGCTGAACCAAAGGTGGATTCCAGCAAAGAAAATGTTTATCCTCAAGAAAAGGATAATGGTGACACAGAGGGCAAAGAGGCCAAATCTTCCGGCCCAACTGACGCTCAAAATGGTGCTGTTGAAGGAAGTGAACAGGATGCTGTAGAGGAGGACATTGTGGATACTTGCCCATCAATGTCTGATGCACCATCACCATGGCCAACCATCACAGATATAGCAGCAGTTCCTGGAAACCTTTCTGACAGCGACAGTTCCATTCAGGTCATCTCTGATATATCCACAGTAGATGAGGATGCTGATGAGGAAGAGTTGGACGGTCAGGGGTCACAAGGTCAAGGGTCGGTGGTCGGATCACTGGAGGACAGTCAGCGGACATTGACTAAGAGCAGCGGGATCAAGGTCCTTCAACAGGGGGGTGTGATGGAAAGGAAGAAGGGTGTGTCATACCCCTCCCCAATCAAATGGAGCACAAGCTCTGGAACTGCCAACAGTGAATCTCTTCATTACCTGCAGACATCGGACTCATCTCTTGGGTTCCCTGTCAGGGAACAGACTGAAGGTAGAGATGTGGAGACTGTGTACTCAGGGGAAAGAGCGAGACAAGGAACAGAATCTCAGGAAGATGGAGGGGTCAGTAGGGAAGAAGTGAACCAGTCGAATGGTCAGGACTGGGGGTCTGATAAGGCTCTGATGGGTCAGGAGAGTCCGTTGGAGCTAGCTGGAGAATCGGCCAGCGGGTATGAGCAGAGGCTGCGAGGGGCTAGCGGTCTCCCGACTGAGATGATGGAGGAACCAGCTGTAGGTCCTGATGATCAGACATCCGAGGAGAGAGACTATATCGCTGAGATCAACCAAGACGCCAGCATGACATCTACCCCAGCCAGGTCGAGCAGGAAGAGCAGCGCCGATTCCTCCAAGGTGTTCTCTCCCCGGGATAGTTTGGGTAGGATCGGTGGTACAGAGGTGGTCAGGCAGGGTCGGCTGAGGGACACACCCAGGAGTAGACACACCAGCTCCACCGGTGGTACGACAGTCAGTGGTCCTCTGAGTGCCCAGGTCAGCTGTAACAGTCTCAGTGGCAGCCAGACTGAATGTGATGAAGAAGGTTAGTACTATTAGGAAAAAACTAAATAGAAACTCAAGAATGAAGAATCTAATAACCCTTTCAGAAATAGCATGTCATAATATTGCTAATGAATTACCCTTCTCTATCTCTGTTCATTATGAGGTCACGAACATTGATTATAGTAAGAATGAACATTGCTAGTATAACAGAATGGAGCAACGTCAAATATCCTCATGTCCAGTTGAAATTTAGCTCCAATTTACAGCTTTGTCCTCTGTTTGCTAGGATGATATGGAATGCCTACACACAATGCCCCCATCTTCCATATGAAGGGGTGAATTATTTTGTCATATTTAACTATTTAGGTCCAAATTAACAAACCGTGCATTTGCAGGGAATGTGACATGGGGGCAGGACTGGGGAATCTTTTAATTCATAGGGTGTGACATTAGAGAGATGTCTAAAGGGAGATTGTGGCACTTTCGGGATTTTTCTACTATTGGAACTGGATACAAGCAAAATGTTGCCCCATGGTGAAATGTATAAGTGGTTTCCTGTGATGTGAATAATTACTGACATACCTTTCCCTGACTACCTCTCAACTACCGACAGAGGTGGGGGCCTTGCTCCCCATTGGGGTCAGCTCTCATGTTTCGAGAAGCGTACACAACCCCTTTTATTGCATAGTTTCACATTCCTACATGATCTGTACCAGTTCTCTCTCAGTTCTACCTCCTTTCTATTCCTTCTCCCATGTTATTATTATCGTAGGTTATGAGGGAGGGCCTAGTGATGATGAGCTTGGTGACTCCCATGTGTTCTCTGAGGATGCCTTCAACACCAAGCACAAGATGCCAGATTTCTGGCTGGTCCTGAAGATACAGGAGGACAAAGAAGAACTGGAGAATGAGAACTATAAGATGAACATGTACTTCCACACCAGGTAGGTTAGACACTAATCACACACACCTTCTATTCTGTCCCTCTCTCGTTGGCCCCTACTTAGTTCCTTCCTCTCCTTGTCTTGGGAGCAGAAATCAGTAATAACAAATCCTATAAGCGCAAAATCCAGAACTGAATCTGCTCAATATGCTGCCGGGACAACAAAGCTAAGGGAGAGAATATCAAACATAATTAATAAGAATAAAAAAGAAGAAGATGGGTTTTCAGATATTTCTTGAAGGTATCCAGTGATACCTTGAGCCTCCTTAGGATCTTCAGTGGATGCAGGTCTGGGACCTCTATGTCCACCTCCCTTATGGTCTCTCTGATGCGACTGGTCATTTGGCCAACTTGGCAATAACAGTGAACAGATGTCAAGTGGCAGGCTGCGCATATATCATGTTCCAGAGGTCTGGTCCACAGCAGGAAAGGGCCCGGTCCCCATATGTTGAAGTGCAGGAACATGGTATTTTCAAATGATGTTGGGAGCGGGTTGAACAAGGAAGTCCAATTTGTAACATGCTCGCCTGTGGACACTGCTCAAAAATAGAAGGCAAAGATTGGTCAGTGGCTATTCACTCTACAGGAATACTATGAATCAGGTGATTAACTATATCTGGAGTTCTCCACGCATATCACATTTTGTCATTCTTAGTTCCATTCTGAGTGTAGGCCAAATGTAGTAAAATGAATCAGTGCCCTACAAGAGTCAAGCAGCTGGGAGCAATGTTAGTTCACAGCTGTTGGAAACAGGCATGCTGTCCAATCATCCCAGAGAGTCATTTGCAACCATTGTACTCGCATTCCCTCACAAGCTCCCAATTATCCCTGTGTGGGAGGAGGCAATGGAGCCTTCCCCAAGGACATACCGGAGAAACCAGTCAGCCATGTAGAGGATTTAGGCTCACTACCTTTTCAAGCAACAATCCTAAGCTCTACTGACTTGGCTAATCTAATTCCCATTGATTATCACGGTGATCCATCCAATAAGCCAGTTCACGGTTATCGATGCGCATGCTCACAACGGCTGAACCCAATAGAACGTTCAGGAATAGACCAAATTTGACACATAGACTTTTCAAAATGCCATAACTCGTTGGAAATTATGTTATTTGACCCGATCTTCGACTATGTCAATATCCTAGTGTTGGGGGAATATTAGTGATGTTTTGTGGTGAAAGGATCCATAATTTTCTCCAGGAGAGCTTTGAAAGATTGTTCGTGCAGCCTGGTCCCCACGGGCCGTCCCGAGTGACCTTCGACATGGATAATTAGCCTACCACTTTTCATGCAACTGTGAACAGGCTTATTACACTATTTCACCTCAGTCAGCCCTCAAGCAGCTACTAGGGTGGAGATGCACATTTGTCTGCTGCTATGTTATCCAGGAGGAATAATAGAGTCTAATTTCACATAAATATAGTGAAATTTCTCTTCAGTTTTTAGAGAGTTGGCTTATAGAAGCCTTGTATCACAAAAGAATGATTGTTTATCTTTCAGAGAGAAGGATGACATTAGTCGTCTGGAAGTTCAAAAGGTGATATTTGATGAGGTGGCTGAAGCTATACAAGAAACATGTAGATTTGTCAGCCAGGTGAGGATAAGTTATTTTAGGAATATATGTGTCTTCCTAATGATATAACTGCAATATATCTATACAAGAAACATGCAGACTTGCCATTCAAGGATCATGGGTTCATAACTTAGGATTGCATTTGTGTATCTATGTAAGATTAAAATTGTGTTGTTAGATATAGTAAGAACAGAACCACCACTATCAATTTGAATAGCAATACAGTAATCTGCTATAATCTACTATCCATATGGCACTGACACTGTACCAGAGTGTTGATATATACATAAACTACTTCTAACGACTAACTGCTAAGAACAGGAACCATACATGCTCTCTGATAATCCAACAGGGATAATTATAGTGCAATTTTGGTTGCCTCAGACCACTATTGGAAGGGACCAGTGGAGTTAAAGTGCCTAGCCAAGGGACACAATGAAAAGATGATTGGTCTCTTCAAGAAATATCCAGGATGTGGAGCATGGTAACCTAGTCAAGCTGGTAATCCAGAGGTTATTGGTCCGTGTTGCACCCTTGAGCAAGGTGCTTTATCCCAATTGCTCACAATGAGTGGATGGTGATTTGTATGTTGCCCTCTGCGTGTAATGACCACCTCTTTGGCACCGAGGACACGCCTCATAGGACACGCCTCAGAGGAATTGCCTTGGTCCATGACCTGGCGAGGGTTCACAGCTGATGAGAGTGTGGTATCCTGGTATGCACTCTCACCAGCTTGTATGGGATCGGTACCCATGTCCTGTGAGTAAACCATAAAAAAGATGTATGCTGTGCGCCTGTGCATCCATGTTTTCATTCTTTTGTGTTTTTCTGGCTTACAGCGGTTACTTCTGATAGATTTATACGACAGTAAAGTATGTAATCCTCTCCTGATACCGGACGAAAACTGGAACAAAGATGATTATTACACTAAAATGCACCGGTACTCCACAGATAATGGTAGTGAGTATGAGATGAGAGGTAGTGATGAGAAAATGGTTTCAAGGCAGTTCTAAATTTACACCTAAATTCAAGAGCATCCAGTTATACTAGAATGCCCTCAGTTTCCTTCAACTCCAAAAGGATTGTTCTCATTACTATACTTTGTTGACTATGTGGAAGATGAGTATCATTAGTAGTTTGGCATATCAAATAAAAATACAAGGCTCGCTCTTGGTTTGGCATGCAGGAAGCTTACCCCTTGTTGTAAATTGTAGTAGGCCTACATTATTCTCAGAATGTTTCACATCATTATGTCCGTATTAGTTGACATATATTTGTAAGAGGAAAGCCACTGTCTGACATTTTATTTGTAGCGGGAGCTCGCACACTACCGCTCGAGGGGTTTAACGGTAAGCTGGAACAACAGAATCGTGCACATATGCACTGGTTTAATGTCCATGATTGTGGGAGAGCAGATATATTAGACTGCAACTAGATGACAACTTCACTGTCTGAGCCGGGTCTCGAACCCACGACCTCATGATTGGAAGACGCAGGTTTACCACAAGACCATATACTTGCTTCTTTGAAATGCCATTTCAAGGTTATCAGTGCACATGCCACGGGGGCCGAGCCTCTCGGAACAGACAAACTTATCTGCATAGACCATAGAAGTATTCTTGTAATGTTATGATAATAATAATATCCTGTTCCTATATAGTGCTTTTCCATGTCGATGACATGCTCAAAGCCCTTTACAGATATCACCTCTGATCATTAGTGACTTGTCAAACCCGCACTTTATATAGTGCACAATCCTTCCTGTACTTTCCTGACACGTAGACACTGTGTATCACGCCATTGTGTCCCCTAGGGCACATCCCAATAGGGCTTCCACATACGGTGCAAGATATTATTTACAAGTCACCTCACAAGGTTCCTAGAGATGCCTGGGTGGGACAAGGCACCAGTGAAGCCAGCCAGCCGGGATTCGAACCAGCAACCATTTTATCACTAGTCCAATGCTCTGCCGACTGAGCTGATCCAATTTATAACCCATTATAAATGACATGAATTCATTCATTTTCGGGGTGGATCAACCTTAGTTTGCTTGCAATTATAAATAAAATCTTGTTCTTATATAGTGCTTTTCCATGTTAGTTACATGCTCAAAGCCCTTTACAGATGTTACCCCTGATCATTGGCGACTTGTCAATCTCGCACCTTATAGTGAGCATTCTGTTTGTTCCTGACGCACAGACACTTTGTGCCACGTCATCTTTTCCCCGCGGGACATCCCAATAGGGCTGCCGGTTATGGCGCACCCTACTATTCACCACTATACAAGTCACCGATATACAAGTCACCTCACAAGGTTCCCAGAAACGCCTGGGTGGGACAAGGCACTGGAAAAGCCAGCCGGCCGGGATTCAAATTTGCAACCTTCTGATCTTGATTCCAATGCTCTGTCGACTGTGCTTATCTGAATTCCCATTCCCAGTGATTCCCATACATATCAAACTTCTGACTCCAAACAGCTGACTTCCATGTCGAAGAAGAGCGAGACTACCTAGCAGCTCGTCTGGACTTTAACCCTGGTCACTTCGCCTGTGAGGAGCAGTGGAGAGCCCAATTCCTGGTACACCCTCGACTCCCGATAGCCAGGAAGGGATCCAGTAAAGTATCTGGAGGTATGTATTATGCATTCTGAAAAAGTGGACAAGCTTCCAATTTTGTTTCTGTAAACATTGCTTGGCTTGGGGATCATGAAAAATGTAATACTGGACAATGGAGGCCTTGACAAGGATGACTGATATTTCTAATAGGAACTTGCATCTCCTCTGGGAAAAATTGAGAGCATGGAAATGTTGCTATGATAGCATGCATGTGTACACACATTTCACAATGCATGCATTCAACTTTGATCTGAACAAGTTCTCAGTTTGCACAGTTTGTTGTTTCGTTTATTGAAAAAAAATGATGACGGATAGGAGTAGTATTAAAAACTGTAATGAATAAATCAAAGGGAATAACATTCTTCAGTTTCAAATATTCTATATTCAATAACAATTGACTAACTGCCGAGGGCTAATTCCTCTCACAATAATGCAACTCCAATTAGTTTTTTTTTTTGTAAAATGGAACAAGATCCTCACAATACTTTTATTGATTCTTCATGGCAGGAATGCAGGCGGTAAAAGCTGCTTTGGAAGCGTTTGCGATCAGTAACAGACCAGACCTGTATGTGGTGAAAGATGACTCTGGAGAAGTATTCTACATGAGGTAAGCTCTATTTTCGTCCGTATTGTTGTTTTGTGACTTCTCCGAAACATCTTGTATATTATATATCTGGATGTAGCGGTGAGGCTCCGGATTCCGAAGATCATGAGTTTGAGTCCTGATCACTGGGTATTCTTGTGTAAGGTGCTTATTCTCGATTGCCCCACTTCACCCTGGTGAATATGGGCACCTGTGAGGTGCAACTTGTGCTAAAGCGCACTTCAGTGCAATATATACCTACGTTTGTGAGTTTTACTAGTGACCAGGGTAATATTTGTGAAGTGCACTTGATACAAGGGTAGTGCATAAGTGCGCTATATAAGTTCTCAAAATATACTGTTATTATTAATTTGTAGTAATCTGACCTTGCTGTATTGCAATGAGCCAGTTAATTTTTTCACAAATTTAGGTCCATGTAGTACTCCTAATTGGGGTCTTCATAAAACTGCTTCTCCTCACCCAAGTGCTAATTGGGGAGCATGGGGACTCTGATTACAACTGGCACTGTGGGATTTCCAAGTACTGTTACCTTGTTTCATTGAGCAGGGGTAACGATGTGAAGTGCCCCGAGCAGTTGTTAACTGACACATTTGCTATATAGCACTGGTGGTCATCAGTGTTCACGCTAAGCAGCGCGATTGCAGGATTCCCGCACCTCCCTCGTCGATCCTGCATTGGGGAAAATGTTGGGGTGGGATTTTATTTTTTCATTTTACGTGCTGCTTGATTTTATCAGCTTCTAACTAGTCCTATTAATGCTCAACTGTCATTTGCTAATGCAGAAGACTAGTACAACATCATTTCATAGGAAACGTTCAAATTCATGTACAATTTCAGTTCTTACGCGATCTCGGAACCCTCTCAACTTTTTTGTTTGAAAATCCCCCCAAGAAATGTTGGAGGGGGGAATTTAATCCAAGCGTGAACACTGGTGGTCATCATCATTATGGGGTGACACATATGAACAAACCATTTCAGGCATATTTACACACAAGTATTCTCTACTTATTAGTAAGAGTAAAATCATCCTGCTCTTGTATAGTTAGCGCTTAATCACTGCCACTCCATATCAGTGGTGGTCTAAAGGTGCTTTTTACATATAACATATTTGTTTTGGTTGTTTGTAGTACAGATTCTCTGCAGTACCATTGGTAGCTATACAGTCCTCTATTGCAGACCATTTTCACATATGTTGGCTTCCTCAGTACAGAACCACAAATAAACAGAGTAAATCATATGTACCCAACAATATTCCTCACATAATCTATCTATCTATCTACCAGTTTTATTCCCGTTAAGTCCCCGATTACGGAGGTGGCCGGATTTGCCTTACTCCATCAGCAACAGCTCTCACACCCTCTCGCCATCTC
>JAUOBX010122601.1:0-12586 GCA_032360705.1 Eupentacta quinquesemita
AAGTTTGTCCGATTGGGACGAAAGTTGGTCAGTGTGTACTCCAGTTGGGCCCGGGACCATGACGGTCATCTCAGGGTCATCGGAGGTCAAATATGCGTGATTGATGCGATTTTTTTCATTTTTTCGGATTTGGACGAAACTTGGTGAATGTGGACTACAATTGGTCCTGAAAAACATGGCGGCCATTTCATAGTCATTGGAGGTCGAATGTGTGTAATTTAGGCGATTTCGCTAACTTCGTCGGATTTGAACTAAACTTGGTGGATGTCGTCTAAAAAAACATGACAGTAATTTCACCGTAACTAGAGGTCGAATGTGCGTAATTCATGTGATTTTTCTGACTTTTTCGGATTTGAACAAAATTTGATGGATATGGACTATGCTTGGTAACCAAACAACATTTAGGTGATTTGGAGGTCATCGGAGATCATATCAACATGGATTATACAATTTTTCCAATCATCAGAGGTCAATATTTAGGGGGTAAATACGAGGGTGGTGAGGGTTGTAATGCATTTAGGAATGATGATGATGTCATCGTAGACTTCGGAAAAACTGAAGCGTAGCTGAGATTATTTGATCAACGATCACAACATCAGAAGTCTTAAAGGCATTACAAAAAACCCGTTATAATCCAATAATTTCGAATATTTCTCAAGCGAATTGACAACTGTTAGTGACGGCCGGGCTAGTTGACACACACATTACACACTTATGTTACACACGGACTACGATCCTTGAAACTCACTCGTGAACCGTGTGAATTCATTCGTTATTCCTGCATGTAAATCTCTTCTTCCCATAAGATTGAGCAGTTGTAGAAGATACTATTGCCTCCAGACATGCTGTGGGTGACTATCGACGATGTTCTCGTTTATCTTCATTCGGGCAGAAACCTAATTTCGAACGGGTGCCGGATTTTCGGTGAGTCCCCTAATGTTTGGCCTAACGTTAACGTTGGGAGTAAAAGCCAGGCTTAGTAGTGGTAGGCTAGGCGCTCGGTAAGGATCGCAATGCTTATGACGTCACTATACAAACACATACTGTATGTAATACTGTGATGTTGCTGATCGTTGCTATGACTACCACCATTATAAACAATGAAAAGATGGACTGTTCGATATTCTCCCAAATAGCTGACTGGGCAGGGTTCGAATGGCGATTCGAAACTGGTCCCGAGTGAACTACTCAACCAATCAGATTGCAGGAAACCGATGAAGGTGTTTATGAATGTGGGGATATACACATGGGTGGTTTACCGCCAGCACATGTCTAGTTTCTAACTAGCATCGCAGTCAAGATTTACCATTGCTCTTACGGTTTATGTATCAGGGATGGATGGAGGTTGTTGAAGTTCTTGGAGTTCCAACATTCCTGCTGTAGGTACCGTAGGTACTAACTGGGGGTATGATTTTCTGTCGTGTTACATGTAGTGGTTGGTTAGGGTTTATTGTAGATAATCCTGCTCAAACTAAAGTATGAACTACATAATGTTGTCACAGTAATACAGAACAAACAAGCTTGCCATCACGTCAACACAAATACATACAGCTGCATAGGCAAAACTCCTACTAATTATATACAAAACTAACATACATGAACTGATTGTAATCACTTTTATTTAGCTGTTCCCATCCATTAGGTGGATGCTCTAATTATCGATGAATGCTCGTGTTACTAAGTCGAGGTATCGATGAAGACCCATCTGGGAAGTTATTCATATGTCTACAATACGCTAGCTTGAGCTACCGATATATGTGCGTGTTAAGTCATAGTATCATTATTGACTATTATGGAAAGTACATTTCAAATTCATTTCCTTCAACTACTGATACATGCTCGTGTTATGTCGGAATATTGATATCGAAGTATCAATGTAATATTAAACAATATATTATGGACTGTCCCACTGGAAAACAAACACCCTTACTAGAAGTTCTCATAAATACACATTTACCTGTTGAGGGAGACTATGGTCCCCTAGCTGTCAAATCGACTGTGACACAATATGAGGGATAGGAAATATATTTTGACATGTTGGACATTGATAAATTTACTCTGCAAATAATATTAAAACTGCTAGGGACTTCTTCAATTCTTTATTATAATGTAGTTTACTACGCTGGCATTTCCATTCTCACCCCGAAAACGTTCAAATGATGGGGTAATAAGACACATATTCAATAAAACCGCATTAACCCCCCTTGTTCGTGAGTTGTATTTGAGTTATTTGAAATATATTATCATTTGGTGAGGTGTGTCAGCGTAGCAATAATCATACATATTCGTGACATCTGCCGATGAGTTCAAACATATGCTTCACTCCTTGAAGGAAACGTTAATTTCGCCCCGTCTTGCTACAAAATGATGCATTCAAACTACTGTTCATTTGAGACGACTTAGCCAGTTTGATCAGGGGCCTCGAGTGTAACGCTCATGTTGGTGTTACCACTCTTCATTTGCATAGATTCTGACCTAGTGTTTGTTCCGTTTAATTTTGTATTTGGCAATTCGGATGCAAATCTGCTTCTAGTTTCTGTGAAATTTTGTTTCACATCCCTGTTTCTCACGCACCCAATTACGAAGAGAAGCATACCTTGGAATGAGGTGAAAATACAAAACAAAACTTCAAACGCGACAGTCTTTCGATTGGGGATCATCGCAAGAAACCCAAAAATCCATGACAATCCGAGCAGAACCCACATAATCACGAGGAACTGAACTCTGCGGATGACTTCTTTCCTGTTCTGTTCTGCGCTCGTTGATACATTCTTCCTGAGAACTACTTTACGGACCAGTGCAATAAAGATGAAGGCATTGGCAGCAACTAATCCAAACACTTCAACAAGGAACCCCAAGTAGAGAGCGACACCGCTGGGTAGGAAACAGCTGAAAATTGAAAAGATTTTCCGCATTAGCGATTCCGCGATTTTGGATCCGACAACACATATACTTGAACTATCCAGTAGTAGTACATTACCAGACAGTCAACAACAGATTGTTAAACATCACGCCTCTTACGCATATATCACAGTTGTTGTGAAGTGAAATATATAAATGGGACGTTCCACTTACTGGTTCGTCATTTCGTGATCTGCTGCCAAGAGAACAATCACAACGGGGACTAATGGGAGACCTGCGAAAAAGATGTAAAATACCTGCAGTGAAACTGGTTGTTTTTTAATATATAAAAGAATAATATCATTACACGTATGAGGAGTTGTAAACATAGTGACCAACGATTAATGGAGAGATGGACAGATATGAATGTGGGTGGCGCACAAAATTGAACTCATCCAAGAGGTGTATTAATTACAGCTGTCCTCGCTTGTGGCTAGAATTCTGTATAACTGAGTCTTCCCGGAACGACCGAAGCAACAAGAAGCCTGACCGTGCTTCTTCTTTTTTGAAGAATAGGAACTCTATCAGCAAATCTTCTTACTTTGGATAAGCCCAGTCTCTTACCAATGCGCTGACACCGAATCGTATACCCCAGCAAAATAAGCACATCCCAGGAATTGTTACACGAGGATATTGATATGATATACTGCTAAATTAGAGTAACGTTCCTGTTGCAAATTTTAGGAATTGTAATGAGCATACATTTGTTGACTGCGTCAGCACCCTCATAGGCGCGTACATACTGGCAACTTGTGAAGCGGTTCCAATTTTTTCCAGAAATCAGCTTTACTAAAGTTTTCCCTGGAATTCAATTTCATTCATTCATTTAATACATTTATTTCTTCAATTTTGATATATATAGTACAATATAAAATTTATATGACCAGAACATGTATCAAGAGTTCATCAAGCGTGGAGGGAAGTGACCCAGAACCTATGGGAACTTTTCATAGTAGGTCACTCCCCAACGGAATGAAAGTAATACGATAACAATGCAGAAAAAAAGGAGAAAAATATACACTAAAACATTGAGTTAGAAATTTAACTTTTGAACCAAGATGTGCTACACCCCGTACTCCATACTTCTGCTGCTCTTTTGGGATTCAGAGATTTAGAGGCAATTTTGGCTATTTAGTTCTCAGTGATTGGAGAACAAATAATGAGGCTTGGACGTTGAGCCCCATATAATCGCTGGCAGCTGAGGAACGAGGGAATGTCTTCGCTAATGATGGTCCAAGCTCAGTAAAGTAGTAATTGAAGTAACCTGCAGCTGCAACATTCCATGTGATAGTTGTATCATTGTCATAAAACGGCTTCAGGTAAATTTTTATTATTATCCTTTTTGCCTAGGATACCATTTATTGTCTTCCAGGTTCTCTTTATATAATTTCTGGTATTGTGAAATTCGTCATAATAACGATTTTTTTTAAATACGCAAGATATGATTAAGTTTGTTACGAAATTTAGAATACAATATTTTAGTTTAATCTGAGAATCATATGAGAATGTAATCATAGAATTGATGAATATTCCCCGAGGGAGGGCGGTACAGCACTTGGATGATGATGTGCCTAGATCAATTAGGTGTTGTTATTTCCATAAATAAACTTTCAATAGACTCGTTGAATTCAGATAAGTCTTTTCGGGTAACAGAAGACAACTTGTTACTAATGAATGAACCAACCCCACCACCTCGTGGCCGACACGATGATTATCTCATTTATCTGCAAAGATATAATCTGGCATATGTTTAAGAAAACTTACTATCATTTAAACAAGTCTCTGTAGAGCCGATAACGGAAAATGTGTGTTTTAGGAGTGCTAAGAAGTCATATATCTCATTGAAATTCATGTTCAGACTACGACTGTTCAAATGAAATAGGTTGAATTCTGAGAGTAATAATGCATTCAAGTTATCGTAATTGATATTAGTCACATTCTACAGTACCTACACTAGATCCATACCTTGGATCACCAGCAGAAATCAGAATTTAGTACAGCCATAGTGTTACGACATGACGCACGGTGGTTATTTGGCGGAAGGAATGTGCGGCTGTCTGCTAATTGTACTTAGTCCTGTGAAATGTCTTTAGTTGATCTCACTCGCTGTGAGCAGTTTCTTCACTGCATGAAAAAACACTATGAAGAGATATCATGTGACATATTATCCAGGTGAGTGCGATACATAATAACAAAATGGCATACCATAAGCAAGAGGGAAAGACACGTGGACAAAATATGTCATAACAGTCTTTGGCCGAGTCGTCATAACGCATTTGAAGTACATAAACACAGCCTCTACGGTCATCCAGCACACTGTTGTAAGACAGAAGTAGTGAATCGCTGCTGAAAAATTCCTGCAGTGTTTCTCATTGTTGATAGCGAGATCACTCAAGATGAAGGTAAGATAGAAGGCCAGTAGACTGATACAGACATTCACTCGCATCTTCGTCATCTTCAGATCTCGCATCTTTCTGAAAGGAAATGCAAAAAGCCTTGATATATTTGATTTATTAACAAAATGCTTTAGCAGGCGATGGACAACTAACTAGGCAACGAATCACGTGCCCTTGAGTTGCAAGTAGGAACCCTGTTTCGTCATCTCAGTTTTGATAGGCTTCGTTTGAACAGAACTGTGCCAATATAAAGATACGATTGGTAGTCGATGCGAAATATATTCGATATGATTAGCAGAATAACCACAAACATAAAATTATGTAATGTAGTAATGAAGTTGTAGCTGTAGTGATGTAATGTAGGGAAATGGGAGGCTCTGGAACGAGTGAAGTCTTATCGGTATTTGTGTCAAATTGTGATGAAAGATGGTAGATGTGATACTGAAATAAGGAGGAGAATTGGGATCGCTAGGACGAGCTCTCTAAAGATGAAATATGTTCTGACAAGTTGACAAGTAGAAGCCCAGTACGAGAGAGAGATCGCTGCATTGTTATGTGATGTCCACCCTATCATATGGTGGTGGAACCTGGATAATGAGTAAGCAAATGGAAAAACCTTTGAAGGCTTTTGAGCTCTGGGCTATTAGGGACACTGAACAAATGATCGGGTCCTAACACTGGTTGGAGTAAAGAGAAAAATACTGAAATTAATCAAGGAGAAGAAGGGCCAGTATTTTTCACATAGTGTCGAAGCACAGAAAACCGAGCACCACCTACTGTAAAGCAAGCTGTATACATGTCGAGGGGGGAGAACGTCCCAGGAAGATCAATCTGACAAATATTACCGAGTGAAAAGGACTCGGCATGACAGACGCGACCCATGCAGGACAAGAGGGGGTACCGATTCATGGTCGGCCAAGCTTCGAACAGCATGTCACTCTGAAGTGAAGATAGGTAAGATGTAGCTAGGTGTCGGGCTATCAAAGAAACCAGAATCGGCCTGATTTCAGTTTTAGTTATTGCATGATAGTTGTTACACGAATAGATAAAAACACCTTGTCAATAAAGGTGATTTCGAAAATTAACTGGATGTAGCGCTGTGCTATTTACCATGAGCACTGGTCGGCTTCAAATTATTGCTCTAAGGCGCTCACAGCATATTAAGACACGTGCCTTGCGAATACAACTACTTAGTTTAGTATACGCCTACTCACTTGAACATGACGAGTGTTAGGAGGTACATTGTCAGTCCGATAATCGAAAGACAGGAGCCTGTTACGGTAATGATACTGAGTGCTTTCTCCGCCCGTTGGTCAAGCTGGATACCCTGCGAGGTAAAGTAATAATAACATATTATTTTTGGATAGACATTTCAAGATGACAAGACCAGCTTGTTTCACACCATAACGATGAGTCTATGGGTAAAATGGTGTATATTCCCGAACGATTCATTGGGTTTTACTGATGTGAGCATGCGGAGTGAACTGGCCTATGGCCTCAAATGATAGGATCATACATAACTGTCAAATCCCTTCAGGTCCCTATACCCAGGCTAGCAGGCATAGCTCGGGTATAAAGATTAGCAGCCCTCTGCAGTTAAATAGCTTCTGCGGCGGGGATAAGTGAATAATGACTTTCTGTAACAGAGAAGCTGGGTCCACCCAGTAGGGGTGGAAAATTTGAGACATGACATTTCCTAACAATTTGAGGGGTGAGCCTACAGAGATGTTCATGTACGCCTCTATAACAATGAGTTGAATCGGAACCTATATGCAACACCCTTACATACCCATGCACAGGTCACTTTAAGTGGTGGAGCTAATGTGCACACGTGGTCAGCATTGTCATATTCTAGTCAATAAACAGCGTAAGACACAAAAACATGCAGTGGTTCAAGCACTTTTGAACATACCATCAACACGGCGAAACTAGTCAGATGATTGCAGTGGCAAACTACCCCCTTCTCCTTAGACACCAATCGACATCCGTCTTTAGACCAGTAACCTCTCTTCGGTCCCAATGGCTTCCAGTACACGCACTCTTGACTCACAGCGATTTCGCCTTCTCTCAGAGCCTGAAGGAAGAACACAACAATATGTTGCATAGTCCTGTGAGATTTGATTTGTGATGGAACCAACTATGCATGTACTGCTGACTGGAATAACCATGTGAATAAAGCATAGTTGTTTACAAACTCCACAAACTTTAGATATCGTGTTTATGGTATGGCTATAACTACATGTACAAAACTCAGAAAAGGCGATGAACTATTAGGATCTAAAAAACATCCTAGGTGTAACTGTTATGAGCATGTGAGGAATGGAACAGTTTGAAACATATACCTTTAAATGGTAGTAGTGGAATTTCACAGTGGTGGGAGGGATAAATATATGCGATAAAATGCCCGGTACTAGCCACTCCTGACCTGAGATGACCTAGAATCAAGAGGTACCACGTGACGGCTAGTCGACGAGTGCGTTCTATAGCGGCTTCCATACTTACAGATGTACGGAACCTCGTCACCACTGGGGAGTCCGGAGGAAGAGACTGTACAGACGTACCCTCTACGGTTGCAGCGATAACATGGCTTCTCACTGCTTTTCTGAAAGAGGCATCTTTTCCTACGGTAGTCTGGTTTGTTTGGAAAAGCCGTGCATCCTTGTAGATTAGGAAACTCACTCGGACCTTCCCTGGCGAATCTGTGGAACAAATCAATTTATCATATTGCACGTGAGCGGAGTGATCAGATACGGGTACGTTTGTTAGCCTACTTTCTAAAACATCGGCATAAGTTAATGCATGACTATAATGTGACTTTGCTAATGTTATGAAGCATGAATTCAGTTCAGGTTACTGGGGATAAACAACGTTTTGTCCATGTATGACGGTACTACTATGTATGACGGTTCCGACGTTGGCGGTATATCTGCTGCAACAGCATTTAGTTATTGTAATGAGTGCTCAGCTAACCAAACTCAAAATACATTTTAGAATGCAAGGTCATGAATGCCTGCAACGTTATCAATGCTTATCTAATTTCAATTCTTCAAAGTGAAAAAAGCATTGGTTGGAGTGAGACGACAATTTTGACATTTTATTAAAAACTGAAATGCAAATGCTTGTGAAAAGCAGGTTTATCAATATAATGAATATTGTTAGATTATAGTCACAGGAGTTGTGTCATTTGGTACTGAATGAATTTGTAATAGAAGTGTATTTAGGCAGCATATAGCCGACCACGCAATCATTACCACCGTTATCCGTATTATATGAGTACACTAAAGCCTATATGACAATGCCATCTCCCATGCTCTCATATGCTCGTTAGCGGGGATCATTGAAGTGACATGGGGAAGCGCAAATCCATTACCATGCACACACAGGGGAGTGAAATCACCGGAAACAAGAAAAACAATTCAGCCTGTTGATTCCTAGCCTGATGATACAGGCGTTTGATATTGTTTGCCAAGTATGAGCTCCATTGACGAATATGCCCAGTTATGACGTGCTCGGCCAACCATTGACGTAATACACAATGAGGGGGTTGCCAAAACAAACGCCTGTAGGGATTCGTCTCGGTCGCTTACGATCTGAAATTTCACACTCTTCGAGTCTCCGAAGTGGGACGAATGGTTGGATGGCATAGTACTAAGTTGGTAATCTTGCCGAATAGGTCCGTCCTGTATCCATTCCGAAGCGCAATTCTTGATTGATATCTAGTTGGCCTGATTACTTCTTAGCGGAATCCCAATCTTGGGGGATTGTCGAACGAAAGTCAGCAGACGATATGTTAGTATCATTCGACCATGGTATATATTTCGAACAGGAATAGCACCCTCTATTTTTAGTAATTTCTCCACCAGTACCATATCGGCTGCTTTAGCAGGCTAGTTGGTTCCCCGTTTAAACAGCTGGAGATTGTAAGTTAGCTGGAACACATGCCCAGGAAGCATGTTCCTGGCACGCGAGGTACTGGTGAAGAAAGAGCGAGCATTAGTTTCTGACGTGGGAGATGCAACCGAAAAGAGTGACTAGATGCATGAACAGGAATGAGTGAAGCGAAAGGAGCGACGGATGGAATAGCTTCCCGTAGCTTAGAGGAACATTGACCGTGAACGTATCGATAAGGAAGGCGAAAGAAGATACAGACTCACGATGGGGCAGAGGTTGAAGAATGGCGATGAGATGGTCATCGCTGATGAAGTGTTTCACCTTTCTCTTACCATAGCCAAGGACACTGAGAGTGAAAAGCGAATCAATACCCCCTTATATGTCAGCCATACGCCCTCAGGGAGCCAAGTCATTGCCTCTGTTATTTATATTTATCGTATTACACTTAAGGGACAGTGGAAGTGCTGAACATGACCTCGCAGAATATGATTCCCTTCCCAAAAATGTATTCCAATCAATAAGACGGTGAAAATAAGGATAGATCTAGTATTGCGCAATGTTTTTCAATGTCACAAGGGGAAGGAAAATGCATGCTCAGTGTAAAGTCAATGCAAATTTGTCAACGCAGAAATGTGAGCCTGATATGAAAAACAGTTCACATTATTATCAGGAGGATATAGATGCATGTAATCATTGACTTCGAAGTGAGAAATTCACATGCACTTTCCACTAATGGGGAGATGAAAAAACAGTTATTACTGTGTAATCTCAATAGGAACATTCATTTGGTTCCCTAGGTGACTAGGTGACTTCATATATAACCTGTTAATATAGATAACACAAAGATACAACAAGTTGTGAACTTTAAATTTAGGATTTAGGAGTATTGAAATATGCTCTTTTCATCCATACAAGTTTTGAAGCAATGAATTAAACCTTCACCTGGCCTTTAAGTTGCATGGATGATTGCGAAAGTGTGGTTCTACTGTCTCACTGAATCAATCCTCGCTGCAGTTTTGTTGTATCGATTGAAACGATAAAACACTTCTCTCTTACCTTCCTCTGCAGACTCCAGGATTATTGGTGGTAGGAAAATAGACGCTGTACTCTGACTATCGACCACTTCTTTCTCTACATTGTATAATTCTGTTCTGTCTTCTGATAAACTAGAATAATGTTTCTCCGAATCTCCAGCCTCTGCTGTGGTCACAAAAGAAATGCCCTTTGTGATGGCTGGAACCACTTTGACTGCGAATACTCCAACATTTTCTAGCACTTCTGTGTAGTTCTCACTGCCTTGTTGTATGTTGGATACCTGTCTTTCCAATGATGCAATGACATCAACTTGGCCTATGCTTTCTTCCAACTGTTCTTCGTCCACTTCCATGATATTGTTGACGATCCCTAAGACTGACCCAGTGACCTGCGGAATATTGGAACAAGTGTGCGAATGCATAATAACGTACAGTTCCACACAGCGGCATTTAAACGCAATATCGCAATACCATTGGAATGACATTTAGTAGAAGAGAGATAAATCTGTTCATTTGAACCTGAACATTAACACTTTGCTTTGGTCTTTTGCAGACAATATAAATGCACAATTGATGAGCGATAAAAATTGATCAATCCCCAATTCATTTTGTTGAAGAATAATGCCAGCTATAAGAGTAATTGATACCTGCACTGGGTATCAAAATATCCTGGGCTGACCTCCACGTTTCCTAATTCCGTTTTAGCGTTTTTGTGCTTTGCTATCCCATCCACACGTTATTATTGTTGACGGGTCCCTGTGACGTGCAGAATATGAGAATAAGAACTGACTCTGAAAATGTATTTGCAACTGTTTGCAAATCGACAACGTTTCACTGAAATCAGAGTATGAATTTGAATTGATTGTGGTCAGATAGATACATAGCCTGACAGGAAGACGTCGTGTTGGTTTGTTTGTGGTCATAGTTGTGTTAATAATACCCTGACAGTTAACACAAAGGCAACAGTTTGGCTACAGAAGATGAGTATATTATCACCTGATAGCTAAGATTTCCAAACGTAATCTATTTGGAAAAGAATGTGTGACAGGAATGAGTGTGCTGCCAGAGATTGGAACTGTTTCATCAACTCTCCTGCCCAGGTGATTCATGGTTCATGGTTCAGGAGGACATGTGCAAAAACTCGCTTACCAAGAACATGGATGAATAAACATATGACTGAGCATCATAATAAATAGGTTACTGCAAGCTGTTACGCAAATGTGTTATTTTCAAATTTGTTATACCTGACTGGATGTGCTACCAGTTCCAACGATATCCTCCAATATCTCAGAGACGGCGTTGATTTCTGCCTTCTCCAACGCTTCTGACTGCGTCGTTACAAGTGCCAAGTTTGTTACCAGCTCTTTGACATTTTGTTCATTCACGGGTGTCTACAAATAATAAGAAATTGGCAGCGTCTTGAGTCCGTTTCTACATTGTAAGGCGCTTCATACAATTTATTTTTATCTATCGAATATTAGTTTCTTCAGATGATAGTAGCCCGCGACTGGAACAACTTCACAGAACACAGCTGATGAATGATATGACATATTTGTATGAATACGTGCTGAGCGATATTTCGAAACTGTACAAGGCCTGGCAAAGATGAGGATATGGATACTCCATTGTCTGTTGCGAATATTTCACCAGGTTCACCGGGTACAATAAGGATTTACCTTCATAACATAACACATCAGCGTATCCATGTGTGGAACAGAGTGACCTGTTCGGTAAAAGGCGTCAAACTGATGAACATCGTATCCTAATTTTACCTCTATAATGTTATCTCGATTTCGTGTTCTCATCCGTGCATCTATTTTCGCTCAAAACCTATGTAATTCTGACCCTCTAGAACTCGACGTGTAATACATGCTACTCCTCATTACTTCGAGATTGTGAAATTATTGCCCGTATGGAGACATACCAAACTATGAAAAACTGACAAAAAACTTTTCTTACATTAGATAGTCGTCTAATCTTCTCCATTGCTTCCTTTGGTGAGTAACATGGTGACAAGTCTGGGTTCTGCCAGATTCCGTTAGTGCATAACCGTGTGGCTAATGGTTGACCGGCTGGGAATGAAAACGGTGAATGGAAGTGTGGTCCTTGGGTTCTACGATACAATCTGGTCTGATTCAACTATTCCTTACTTACTTGCAGTATTGATACACTTTTGATCTCTCTTGACATAATCTGATTCTTATCTCCGAACCGACGAATCATTGTGAAAAAACAATAATACCAGGTAAAACCAGAAAGCCAAAAGGCTTAGTGATTCCTTAACCGATGATGGCCTCACAATGGAGATGATGTACTTCCCATGGGGAACCCATATACCGCAACACAATGGGGTTCCCGTAATTG
>JAUOBX010122823.1:0-12585 GCA_032360705.1 Eupentacta quinquesemita
GATAAGGCAGGGAAACCTGGAACAACTAGAGACTGTCAGGAATACCAAGAAAGGACTCAAGAAACAGAAAGAAAAGGTAATGAGAGGGGGAGGAAGGTAGGCAAGAGGGTGGATGGCTGGGGGGAATGATAGGGTGTGCTCACATGAGCAGGAATTACTCAGATAACATTCTGCCTCAATGACTGTAAGAAATACCAGGAAAGACAAGGATGAAAATAAGATTTGGGAGGGAAGGTGTGAAGTGATTTTTGAACACTCATTACCACTAGGGATTCCAGGATTTCTCCCACTTTTTAACAGATGTGAAATGGTTCTGGATTGTCATTTGGTGATGGGGGAAATGGATTAAAATTGTGTTCGAGTGTGGTAAACATAACTCACTCTCGGTGCTCTATAATTAATTAAACATCTTCTTTCATTACCTCATTTGCCCAGAATGCCTGCTGAGGTTTATAGTCTACACATAAACATTCCTGGTTTTCCCCCTTCTTTCTCGCAGATCAAAGTTCTTGGACGAGGTATTGGGCTGTTCTTCGATTAGTTCCTATTAACACCCACCAGTCATCAACGAAAGTTACACAGTTTAGTCCCTCGGGAAGATGTCAGAGTGAAACTGGGAGACAGTGGTCCGTGAGCTCAGATGGAACAATTTTTGTTTAACTGCATGATGAACTTCGACAGTGATCCCTAAGTGGTGGAGGCTGGTCAAGCAGTCATCCAAGTTTCATCAGCGGGAATGGTTGTAGTACAAAAACTTCCGCTCCTCAGGTATCTGAGAAAGTGGTTATCGCTGATGCTTGTTCACAATCAATGTGGCCAGGGTCTCTTGGTGAGCATATGATACTTGCTCCTCTCTCGTGCATGAAGGTGGATGCTCGTGGGAGGATGCACTCAGATTTATATGAGCAGGTAGGTCGTGAAAATTTACCACAAAACCCAGGTGTCCAACATGTTTTCTCAAGGCGATCGCCAACAGTGTCCTGCCTGGTTGCACGTTTAGTAGTTTTGTTCGTCCATCACGACACAAAAATTGAGAGGAATGCGGTAGTGGAAGTTTCTTCATTCCTGTGAAAAAAATGCTCTGATACCCCCCTGCTGTCTGCCTCTTCACGGAGAAGCCTTATAGTTATACATAGTAGAATTAATTCACACCTGCCTCATGTGTTGACATTTAAAATTCACTAAGTATTCGGTGATAATGGTCTCACCAGATATATTAATTCACGCTTATAGGCTGGACAAATCACCCCTCAGACTAAACCAGAGCTGACATCTACTGGGTCACGACAGATTCATAGGGCTAGATAGTAGCAGATCTCCGATGCAATGAACATGTCTTTTGGCAACTGCGTGCAAGGTGTGCATGATTCTTATTGTAGTTTCCATTGGAGTTGTCACTGGAACGGAACAACTATTTTAGAGGAGATTTCACAGGCATTCTCACCTGTCATTAATAATAATATCTCGTTCTCATATAGTGCTTTTTCACGTCGATGACATGCTCAAAGCACTTCAGAGATATTACCCCTGATCATTGGTGACTTGTTATTCCTGCACCTTATAGTGCCCAATTTATTGTTCTCTCCTGACGCACAGACGCTGTATCACATCATCACGTCCCTCGGGGACGTCCCAATAGAGCTGCCAAATATGGCGCACGCTACTTTCCACCATTATACAAGTCACGTCGCAAGGTTCCCAACAATGCCTGGGTGAGACGAGGCTCCAGAAAAGCCAGCCCGCTGGGATTCAAACTCGCAACCTTCTGATCACGAGCCCAACGCTCTACCGACTGAGATAATCTGATTCCCAACTTGAAATGTTACTCATTTGTTAGCCAAGTGGCACCGACTTCGCTCCAGTGTGCAGTACCTGGGTAAACGCTCTGAATTGCAGCCATAATGTCGGTGCCCTGTGTGGGATATCCTACACCAAGTTGATGTATCCAACAGATATAGCTTCCTCCATCACCATAAACTGATACGTTCAAGTTTCCTTAAGAAAGGGAGAGGCCAGCCCAACAATTCTGTGTTGTTCTCAGTCCATCACACCAAGGTCAGTCGTCCACCTGCCACGTCATCCTCTTCAGTCCCAAGATGGGCCCCGCTCAGAACTGATACTTCGAATGACGTTTGATTATCAAGACGTATCCTTCGACGACACCTCACACACGGAGCGTTAATTAGCGGCATCTAGATTCACGACAGCTGGTCTCACCTTGTCGGATCGCTTCTGTGGCTTCACCTGCCAATCAGAGATTGTTGTAATATCTGACCCAGCTGGGAGGCACCAATCTCAGACAAGTATCCCGCTAAAAGGATGGATGCCACGGTGAGCCTCGAACAACTCAGGGTTACTGTTCAAAGAAGAGCAAAAAGAATGAATGAGGGGAAGAGTGGGTGTGAGATGGAGATGAGTGTGGGATGGAATCATGTATCCCGCTAAGAAGATGGATGCCACAGCGATCCTTGAACAACTCCGGCGGACTGTTAATGAAGGGTGGGAAAATGAAGTGAGTGATTTAGTGGGGGCGAGGCTGAGATGGAGTTGGGTATTCTGCTAAAAGAATGGATGATACGCTGAGCCTTGAACAGCACAGGTTAAATGTTACTGAAGAGCAAAAACAGGCTAAATCAAGGGAGTGAGTGTGGGATGGGGTTGGGTTGGGTATCTCGCCAAGAGGATGGATGCGACGAGAGCCTCGAAAAGAGCATGCAAGTACTGTTAACGAAGAGCAAAGTAATGACTAGATGTCAGGGTGTGTTTGATAGGGTCATGTATCTTAATAAAAGGATGGAAGCCTTGAACAGCACATGGTCATATTAACTCTGATAGACACTGATACAACAAAGAGGGCTTGAGTCTTCTGAAAGTCCTTAATCATTTTCATTGTTTTAGAGGTACATACAAATACGATAACTAAGACTAAATTATAGCATACAAATAATATTTGAAAGTCCAGGAATCTTGGAGGGGGTGGGGGAAATCACCTTAATGTCAGCTCAAGACCAGGTAATAACTAGACATGTGCATGCGAGTAAACCGCCCACGTGTATATTCCCGCATTGAATTGATTATGGATCTTGACCTCCAATGATTGGGAACCATGAACCATGTCAGTTTGACCCCTGCTGACCTTCAAATGACCTTCATGTTGTTCAGGAGCAATTGTAGTCCACATCCACCAACTTTTGTTTCAATCCAACAAAGTTGGGAAAATCACATAAATTATGCAATTTTGACCTCCTTGGAACGACCGACATGTTTTTCGGCACCAAATGTAGTCCACACCCACCAAGTTTGGTGTAAATCGGACAAACTTGATATTTCCGCATGAAACCTTCAAAATAGAGGACAGCAGTCATGCTGCAACGCTCACTTTCGAACCCATCCAAGATTTTACTAGGGTGACAGGTGCACCAAGTTTCGTATAAAGCGTGAGAGAGTTATTGCGCTAACACCTATAGTTTCCGGAGGCGGCTGCGGCTACACCCCAAAAACCATAATATACCCAGACGCTTGACGTGTCTCCGGGATATAATTATGATTCTCCACTAGTCCACTTTTCAAAGTCATTCACCACACCCGACCCATTAACAGTAATTTGCACCACTACCATGCTGAAGCTTAGGGTTACAATGACAACTATTATCCAAATGACAGCATACTCCTAGCTTAAGATTGTTTGAAATGCCTACCTCTAAGAGACTGGGAAACAAATGTGAAGATGAAGAGCTCTGTCAGCCAGAAACAGACAAGGATGTTGGTCTGACCCCACACAACTGCTGGGACCACTAACAGCTTCCCAGTATGGCTGAGGATTATAGCACTGTGAATCACTGGTAATCTGATCATGAGAAGGAGAACAACACAAGAACAGCTAATGAAAATGGTGCCATTGTGACATTACCATACCAATTATAGTAGATAACACAAAACAACATGGAGAACAAACCGAAATGTTTGTCTGACCCTAAACTAACACAACCACTGTGATCAAGAACGGCTTCGCAGTATAGCACACTGGTGATCTGGTGGCCAGTGGTCACAAAAATGGAACAACATTAAATTAAGAAGAAGAACAAGAGTGCCAATGGCACAGTAGCTCACCTGGTACATGTGAATTTAATTTGTCTCACTAACTGCAATCATGATGAGAAGTGAATAACTGAGCTAACCTTGATGTTCATAATGGCAGTTAGGATTTTGAACCAAGAAATCCTTAACATCCGAACGGTATGAATGGGGCCCACCCTGGTCCCCGGGCCCAAAATGCCGAACACCCCGAAGGTACGGCTGTTAGTCTATCACTATGACCGAACATCACTGCATGATCACAATAGCTCACCTAGCCATGTGGCTAGGGTGAGCTAAAAATGGATGTTGGTCTGACCCCATTCAACTGCTGGGATCAAGAACAGCTTCCCAACATGGCTGGGGATTGGAGCACACAGTGATCTGGTGGTCACAAAAATAAAACATGAAACAACATGGAAATAAGGAGGAGAACAAACAAGGATGTTGGTCTGAGCCCAAATAACTGCTGGAATCACCAACAGCTTCCCAGCATGGCTGAGAATTATAGCACACTGGATCTGGTCAAAGATTGGAGCAACATAAAAATAGGAAGTCAAACAAACAAGGATGTTGGTCCGACCCCACACAACTGCTGGTATCATGAAAATGCTCCCCAGTATGGCCCTGGATTATAGCACACTGGATCACTGGTAATCTGGTCACAAGAAAACAACATGAATTAAAGAAAGAGAACAAACAAAGAGTGAATGGTGATTGGTAAAGTCATCAGCAAAGGAATTAATACTCTAGGTGGTGGAGCTGAGAAGGTCATTGAGGAAGATGAGAAAGTGCATTGGGGTGAATGTGAAAACCCTATCTTGGGGAACACCTTGAGGAATGGATACTTTATCCTGATAGCACACTTTGTGAGATACACATTTGAGAATAATACTAAACAGTAAACACCCTATTGCCTAAGGTACATACCGTTGCTCTACAGAAGTTTTTGTTATTGCTGCATACACTTGAGAGGCGATGCTGATCCCTCCGAGATAGGCAGCAAGATCTACAATAAATAATGGCAAGAATAGGTCACATTATTAATGATCCGTTTAGTCTCGCTACTGCAACCATATCCACCTATAACCTTCCTTGACCTAAACATGATTCAGTAATGGTGAAATGCAAAATATCCTGACCTCATTCTATTTTCTGGAACATCCAATCATATTATAATTCTTTGGAAATATGGTTTGAGGTCACAGGTCACCTTGGGGTATATTTTTGCTTGCCCCAAATACTCATTTTGTGGATCGTATGAGCGGGATGCTTCTCTCACTCTTGTGCATTACACTGATGTGAATTGACACATGAGCTACTGTACCATTGGGACTCTTTTATCTTTCAGATCTGCAGGATACTGTTGAGTACAGTTCTGTGTTCTTCCAAATTGAACTGCCTAGAGACTTGCTATTTTGCACCAAAACTTTTATTCATTATTACACAAGATAAACACAGTGTGTATTTAAAAGCCAGTTCACGGTTGCATTTCACGCGTATGCTAATGATCCGTGTCGAAGGTCGAAGGGGTGCGCATGGAGACCGGGCGAGCGACTCGAACAGTGTACAAAGCAATGGAGATATCGTCCGTGCGGGGGGCCGGGGGTAGGGCAATCTTTCGAAACTCCTCCTGGAAAAACTATAGCTCATTTCACCACAGAACTTCACTAATATTTTCCCCACACTTGAGAACAATAACATAGTCGAAAATTGGGTGAAATTATATAATTTCCAACGAGTTATGACAGTTTAAAAATGACCCGTAAAGATAAGTCAATATGTGGAATTTCGTCAGTACCCTCACGTTTTATTAGGTTCAGCTGATGTGAGCATGCGCATTGATAACCGTGAACTGGCTTATTGCCTTCGTATCAATAATAGTTCGAACAATTACACAATAAAACTACTTTTGAGCAAAGAACAAGTCTTTAAATGAACCCCACAAAACATGGAATTTATTGCAGTGGAAAAATGATAACATCTGGCACTGGCAGATAGTTAGTCAAGCTCAAAAATAGGTGAACCTTACCTATAGCAGCCAGAAGCATCATTATATAGAAATCAATCTGCAGTGCATATTGTAAGAATGGCAGCACAGAGCTGTCACTTTCTGTTGGCATGTGGTTGAAGGCCCACTTGAGATATGCTGCACACAGGAGACAGATCACACACAACTTCCACTGGAACTGCAAGACAAAAGATTCTGGATTCAGTACCTGGGGTAATATTTGAGGGAAGTTCAACATGCCAATTCAATTACCATCTGGTCGAACCAGATGACTGCACGCTGTGCAGTATGCCTCAAGGCAGAGGAGCACAGATTCCTGCTCCCATGGGATCATCCCTATTAACATTAACAATGAAGATTGTATATGCAAGGAAACCACTTTTCCACAAGTGAAATAGGGAAACACATAACTACGAACACTGTTCACATATAATTTCGAAACTGATCTGTATCAACTGACTGTGTTGGAGTGGCACCAGCCTGACCGATTCCATTCACCCAGACTCATCTGGGCAAGATATCGAGCCTGGCAGTCTGCAGGACTCATCCCACAAACTATCTGAGGTACACATAAAGCACCATCTCACTGGGTCTCATACTCCCAAATACAACTTTCTATGTAGTGCCAGCTCGGAGAGAACGAGATTGTTTTTAGTAATTTAGCTAAATGCCCCATAGTCTGAAAGGAGAGCACAAAATGAGCAATCTATCTCAGCCTTCCCAGGCACCCCATGTTCAGTGTCCTGCGGTAACTGAGGATGTTGCAAAGAATATGTTGTTTGCTATGTGATTTACCCGATCGAATGGGTGTACATGGAATGAGACCTCAGGCCTTTTTGTCAATGTAATATCTCAATGTAGAAGTGAGAGTAATTACACACAGAATACAACATCCCGCGAATCCCAAAATTATTTATTTAGCAGACAATTACCAATACCTTAATATCCATGTTGAAGAGAACATGTCTGTATGCTTGTGGTTTGAAGAGGAGAACATCCAACAAGATGATGACAGGATCAAATTCAACATACTTGTCAACTACTCCCTGACAGACTTTCTGTAGAAATAAAACCAAATAATACATTAATTTATTCTCAAATAAATAATAACCCCCAACTGGCTCAACTGCCAAACCAAGGGGTGATTTCAGTGGTGCCAGAACCAGGCTCCATTTCATGAAAACAGTTCTATTTAGTGTGATATTTTCCAATGTCAATGGGAAGTTTTTACTGCACAGCTGGGCGCCAAATAGAGCCTGGAGCCCAAATAGAGCCTGGAGCCCAGCAAAAATTTCCCCTGGCCACACCCATGATTGAGATAATTCCACCTAAACAGTCATATCTAAACAGTAATATCAAAGTCTATAGGCTACATGCACCTCTACAAAGTAGTTCATTGTTCAAGTAAATTGAGAAATTTCCAACAACTAACTGATGTGCCATATAATGGTAAACGTGGTAATATGTACAATTAATCGGTACAGTAGGTATTTAATTCACTTGTTCATTCACTTTAGTGGAGGGGGAGGGGAGGCATGACATGATGAATTTACCCTCAGATGGGTCTTTCCCATCATACTGACTCTACTATGCCTAGGGTCTAAGTGTCAGCCATGGAGCCAACTTCTGGGAGCTATTTGGGAGAATCAAGGACTAATAATTGGCAATGAGACCCTTGATTGCAGTTGGGGAGACTGTGCTATGTTACATTATGTTGGGACCCCTAGACCTAGGCTCATTCGTTGCCTAAAATGTACATGATAAAATCGTGATTGAAAATAAACCTAAAGGTGGGCGCTATTCGTACGGAAAACTCTGTATGAATAAGGAGATCAGTGAGTGCTATTCGCACTGAAAACTTTTGCTTTGAATGTTGGCAGCTCCTCTTCAGTCTATCAAATACATTTTAGGTAGGCTACATGTTCCCTCGAGAGAACAAAGCTACCGTTCCTTGGAGTACCTAATATAGTGCAGTTAGGATACTGCAGAATAAGAACAATATCTGGTAAGCCTCTTCATATATCGCCTGATCAGATCGCTTCACAGATATCAACCTGATCATGGCAACCGTATATGTACACACTCAGACAATGAAGAGAAAATGGCAGCAGCTGATACAACGCTAGTTGTTCCCGAGTTCCTCAAAGGTAACATTTTCACCTATGTGGAATGAGGCAATTGAGGATGGAGTTCCAGACTCCTCAATGTGTGAAACTTACACATGGACGCTTGGACTCGGACTCACACTCATTCACTGGACACGGACTCACAGCTCAGGACTCGGACTCACTACAGCACTGTTGTCTATTGTCAGTGGCTTCTTGTGTCATTTCTGATGTGACGCTTCTCTGTACATATCCCAAAAATTGAATTGGAATTGAACATTAGCACATGTAGGCCTGTGTCCTGGTGTAAACTCCGAAAACCAACATATGTTACATCCGACATTTCACTCCAGCCACAATGAATTCCGATACAAAGTTGTGCACTTTGTTGCCCTTCCAGAGTAAGTTCCCTTTCAGTGATCACTAACCCTAGAGGGATCAGGTGGGTTCCCACTTTCCCCAAAACTACCCCACCTATCGACAAGAGTTTCGAATTACATAATGTTCACATTTTGTCCACGCCCATGCATGCCTTGCGCAAATGTTCATATGCAATAAAATTACATGATGAAGTCCTCTTCAGTGGCAAAGATTCTGTATTTTGTTTACAATTACTGTATATAGGCCTAACCAATATACCTGGCTGTCTGATAAACCGCCCGATCGCCCATCCAATAAAAATGAATCGATCTGCATGTCCCGAGGCCTTTCACTTTCTCTGCTGTAAACCTCGAATATAAAACTAACACATTTCTACACCCAACATTATTACCTTGTTTCGAACTCCGACGTTTTGCACTTTGTTGCCCTTTCGCATCGCAGTTTTACTGATTCGACAACCCTCTGGGGATGCCGAAATAGCCGACAACGCTGTACAAGCAGTTGTTAAATTGTGGCAGTGAAGAAACTTGACTTTTGAGGGAACCGACCTTCGGGCTACAAACTTATTACTTTTACTCGTACTCGGGCGTGAGATTGTCTTTGGAAATGAAAACAACACCGCTTTATTTGATCGATATTGGAGTAGATGGCGGCGAATGTTCCCCTTTGTAAGGTGGTGTTGTTGCCCCGGAAACAGGATCCCGGAGGAATTCGTGAATCTGAAGATCCTCGTAGTAGTGTAGCTCCGATTAAAATGAATAAGGGAATGTGGGTTATTGGCATGGAGCGGTGTATCAGGTAGGTTAATAAGAGCAAACACGATCCATGTTGATCCGTAAATAACGAAAGTGAATTTTACTCATTGTTACCTCGTTGGTTAGGGATGCCTACAGTAGGCTATTTTTCAATCTCCCTGTTGTTTTCGCTAATTTATTGTCAGAACTCAGAACTGTCAATAATTGCCCAAGTTTTGTAACCATGTCAGTGTAAAATGTCAACAGGCGTACGACAAATCTGATCCGAATTTCGATTCATTTATGATTTATCTATTCAATTCGGGTCACTGTATACAACTTGATTCGTTTCCTGTATTTAACGCTTCATTCACTGAAGTTGCCTTCGGTAGTCGGAGCGTTAACATACAATAGGCCTACCCTCCCTCAAATCAACGGGAGCAATTTCAGTTTTAGTTGTGGCACATTGAGTCTTCACCATATTTGGACGCTAGAAGCACGAACATACCATGGCACAACTCATACATACAGTGTACACTGTACACAATCATAGTGCATCGCACAGGCGTACATTGGAGTGTAATGTGCACTACATTCATAGCTCTTTCTGTTAAGGAACTGTGCACATATTCAAGTATTCCAACATATCGTGAGTGACTGGCCAATAGTCACGACGATAATTACCTATACACATGACACATACGGGAATAAACATTATTGTGGACATATTGACGATAAGGATGATTCGAAGAAATGTCATTCTCCTGCTTCAAACCTCGAGAAAACAAACGAAAGTAACACTGGAACATTACTTTTTTTTATTCAATAGTCAATGCACGTTGTTATTATCATTATTATCATTACCTCGTTATTTATATAGCGCAAAATCCAACGGTTCTATGCGCTTCACAAGACAAGAACGAAAATGTTAGACAACAAATTCGAAGAAGTACGTCTTCAAGCATTTCTTGAACATAAATAAAGACGGAGAGTCTCTGACAGCCTGCGGTAAACTGTTCCATAGTGCTCCTCCCAGATGGCAGGAAATAGCCTTCCTAGACATCGAAAGCGGCTATAGATTTTTTAGAAACATCCTGTATTTTGAGCGATCGATATCTTGATAAGGAAGTTTTCAGGGCAATTTTAATGTGCAGTAAAAATGAGGTTCCGGGAGACAGGTATTTCGAACTAGAAAACAATCAAATTTTCAGAAACTGTGAGGCCTCCTGGATTGCAGGAAATGACCTTCTCAGACTTTGCAAACTGCTATAAAGTTCCCTGTTAAATCTTGAAGGGAGGTGATCGAACAATTTTCGTTTTGATAAAACAGTTCACAGCGCAATTTTTTGTGCAGTCAGATCTCAACTTTAGGAGATAGGTATTATCCATAAGCGAGTACGCCAAAAATTGGCATATATATATACCTGGATGGCAGTGGATGAACTTCGCAGACCGAGCGCGGCGTAACATGATTAAGCGTTGGAATGCCGAAGCGCCACCATAGGCTGAGGCGGAGAGTACAAGAACAATTTGAGTTCTCAGACCCTCAAGATGGCCGAAAACGGCACTTCCTGAGTGTTCTAAGCTGCAAGTGTCAGTTTCATGCCTGGAATTGCTCGGTCAGCAAGTATAATATCATAATTATTGTCAGATGAGTTGACATAATATACATCTGAGCGGAGCGCCATTGTAGGTTGGCGCGTAGCGTACAAGAACATTTATGGGTTTTCATTTTCAGACCACCAGATGAAAACAGGCTTATTGGATGCAGCACACTTGGTAAATATTGAGAGAGGCCTAACATGCTTTAGCCCTCTCACTTTCACTTTGAAGGGGCTGAGCCCCGCCTCCCCCTCCCCACCCCTCCCACCCCGAGCCCCATGGCACCGCCACTGTTCCAGACCTTGCAAGCTGCTATATAAAGTTTCCAGAGAAATCCTGAATTTTGAGCAATTGATAAGGCAGTCAAGACAAGATTCAACTTTAGGAGAAAATAGCGTACTACAAGGAATTATTGAGGAATAATGCCTCCTAGCTGGCAGGAAATAGCCTTCTGAGACCTAGCAAGGTGCTATAAAGGTTTCAGTAAAATAGCCCTACTGTCTTTTGAGCAATTGATATCTCGGTAATTAGCGAAGTTTCTAGGTTATTTTTCTGTGCAGTTCAAATTCCAACTTTGGGAGTTGTTTTAAGAATGAGAGTACAAGAATTTGTTTGCAAAATAAAATAAGGCCTTCGAGATGACAGGAAATAAACTTCTCGGACCTTGAAAATCAGCCCTCATTGAAACTATATCCATAAATATTTCTTCATACTGGAATCGGTCTTCATCTTTCCGATATATTCGTATTTGGAAGAAAAAAAATTGTGAAAGAATTGAAGAAAAAAAATCTACTTTCATGGGGGGCTGTCGCCGCGCGCTATGCCGCTGGTTGTTGCCCGGGAACGTGTTCTCGGAGGAATTCGTGATTCTGGAGATCCTCTTAGTCATGCTAGTGTAGCTTAGAATAAAATGGAATGAGGAATTCCAGTTATTGACAAGGAACTGTGTATCAGGTAGGCTCATGAAAACAAACACGAGTCGTGGTGATCTGAAAATAACGAAAGTTAAATTACCTCACTGATAGAACGCGTTGGTTATGTAAAGTATCTGGTAGTATCAAAAGTTGGATAAGGAAACAACTAACATGGCAGAATACAAAACAATTCCAGTCGGGAGGCGAAAGACTTGCTGTTTCCGCCTTCTCAAAATATCGATTGATGACGTCACGAAATCTGAGTCTCCATTCTGTTCCCGTAATTTCCTACCCAGTGGTATATATTATCCGATATCGAATCTGTTATATTGTCACGATGATAAGTCAGTGCGGAATTCGTTCCATATAATATGGGACGATTGTTTTGCAAACAGACTCGTCCATTATTCATGCGGGTGATGCGAAATAATTGTGCCTCCTAAATGAATATGGTGACCATGTGGGACGAGAGAATACTCGATTACAATATTTCCAACTATTACAACAATATACAAAATTCGTGTCAATGCGTAATCAGTTTTACAGTGATGTCATGCAAACGGCAGCGTCCATTCGACTGGATATTTGAGACGATATCCATATTTAACATACGATTCACCTGCTGGTGGGTCGATTTGTGGTCTTCAACTTCTGGGGTTGCCTAAATCTCGCTGACCCTGTCATCAATTGCCAATTTTTTGTGTCAGTGTAACTGGTCGCTTGTCAACGGGCATGCGACAAATCTGTTAGGAACTTTGATACAC
>JAUOBX010122934.1:0-10835 GCA_032360705.1 Eupentacta quinquesemita
TTTGTATGGTCACTAGCCTTGATAGACAGTCTACTGTCTTTCTAGTGTCCTGCTTTATACATTTCTATGTATAGACGGAATGAACGGAACGAAACGAGACGAATTGCCAACAAGGCACGGCGGTCTGCGTTTGTTGCATTCACATTACCATAGAGACTTTGGTTACTAGGGGGCTACGGCGTTTTTTTTAGAGAGTATAGACTTGAAGTTACGTGGCTGGTTGTATGAAACGACGGGGGGTTCACTGAACGAGTGGGCAATAGCAGGGTCGGAATTGAGGATACCACACGAACGCTTGATATTTGCGATAGTGGGGTGGTGGGTGACAACAAGAGGTAGACGGACTGACTCCTGCTTGTCACGATAAGACAAAAGTCCTTGTCTGGGCATATTCAGAACTTTATTGAAGGTTGTGATGAGGAGTTTGTACGGATATCCCCGATCGATTCCCCGAACAACCTAGTAGGACAATGGCGGGGTCTATAAATACCTCATCGCGTGAACAGATGCGCCTGTATCTGAGAAGTTGGCTATACACACTGGAGCGTATAGGATGTTTCAAGATCATGTCCCTCAAGGGTGACGAGGACATCAAGAAACGGAATTAGCGCAGTAGAATGCTCCATTGTGAATTTGATCGAATGATGGCGAGTGTTGGCCAGCATCAAATATTGATTGATGTTTTCCAAGCCGTCGTCCCAAATCATGCAGATATCATCAAAATATCTGACGTAGTAAAGGGGATGGAGGGGGGAAGATTGTAGAAGATTCCTCTGAGAAAAAATGCATGAAAATATAGGCATTTGACGGCGCCATTCTGGTCCCCATTGCTGTACCATTGGTTTGGATGTAATGTTGGTCATTGACAGATTGAACACGAAGTTGTTGTGGCTCAGGATAAATACGATGTCGTTGTGTTCAGACACATCATTGGCAGCCATTAGGTTGTTGCAGGCTGACGTACCCTCAGTATTGGTACCAAGAATGCCACCGTCAGGTATGGAGGGAATATCAGTAAGCTTATTAAGAAAGTGGGTGGTATCTTGAATGAAGCTGGGAATGGTAGGGTGCAGAGGTTGTATATAGGTGTTAGTTAACATAGGCAGAGACTATATTATATTTCAGGTGATTCAGTCGTGAACAATAAGAAGAATGATATCGCAGTGTGCATAGTGCGGAATGCGCAGAGTTGGCGAGAAACCCACCATGCTCCTACATACGAGTGCACGTCTGCGTGGTTGAAGCAAATAGAGTATCAATCAGGGTTCATGGGTTGAACCAAGATCAATCAAATGAACTTTTTCATGCTATACTTACCACATCCAAAACTTGGGCGACAAAGAACTGCATCTCGACCAGGGTGGTTTTGGATGCATTTCGTACAGGCCTCACAGATCTGTCGTACTCGCCGTCAATGAAGAGTTCTCGGCGTAACCGTTGATGATCTTCGGAAGAGTACACACCTGCAAAGAAAATAGATAGAAACATTCAATCACTGGTTCAGAAAATACATATTGTAGAATACTGTACATCACATATTCAATATTCAATATAGTATAAACAGCTTCTGTTATTTTTGAACAATTTCATGGGACTCAGAATGGAAAGGAATTTTCTGACGGATTCGACCGTTTCTTATTATCGTCTGTGAATATGATTCGCGAATACAGTGAATGAAAAGTATTTATTTGAGTAGCCTGTGCAAGGTCGGTCACGCCTGTACAAATTACCATGAGAAGCATAGCCTCTCGTTTCTATGACAACCAACAGCATTGACCCAGGTGGGAATTTCAGCGAAAATCCCTATCGATTCTATTAGAACGGGGATTGCGAAGGACAGCGATTCTGCCTGAAAATGCTGGATTTTGCAACAGCTCAACTAATTGCAATAATACTTCTTGTGCAGGCCATCTTTCACATATATCACCAACTAAGATATCATCTTCATTATCTATAGCCTCAGAGATTCCTGTGGAGAAATCACTCACAGACACAATACTAGTGGGGAATAGACAACATTTCTTCCTCGGCAAATGGATTCATCTACTGATTCTACAGTCTTTGTTGTTCCTCGTGGAATTACACAACAGTTTTATCCGATTTCAGGGGATCGTAATACAATATATAGGAACGAACCAACAGAAACGAAAGAGATACATGATCAAGTGTCGAATATATTCAGATAAACTGGTTCATGTCCACCCTGTGTTCGATGTCCTATACATACTATGTGTATGGTATATATATAGATGGTTTAGGATGTTTAAGGTGTTTTAAGAAATTGATATATATATATATATATATATATAAACACGTCAGGGCAGATCATTTCAAAGAGTTCAGTTCCATTCATGCACATTGTAAAACGGCGTCTCATAAACTTCCTGAACCCGTTGACATTAAAATCCTACAGGTAGAGAATGCATGGTATAGACGAAAGATTATGGAATCGCTTTTCTTTAAGGATGAGCAGCCAACACTTAATAGGAATGTACATAGCTATAATCTCCAATTGTTTTAAGTAGTACTATGTATCAGTTGATCTTCTTCATTGGCGTGAGGTTGGTAAGTTGCTCAGTTTGCTATTTGCCTTGATAATGTAAGGTGCATCTTTACGAAACATCGGCCTAATACACTGAATTCAACATGAATTCCAAACTCATCGCTGTATTCTGCTTTAATATATATATATATATATATATATAGGGAATGAATATTTTCTCATTCATTCACAAATGTATATGCAAATGGTGCATGCCTACAAGAAAAATTTAGTTTATTATATGGTTTTCTTGCCAGATGCTAATATCCAATCGATACATGGCCAGCAAGGGTGTATACCTGGATATCGCACTCTCGTCAGCTGCGAACCTTCACTATGATGCAACGCCCCTGTGGCTTGACCGCTATATCGGAGAGGGTCGTGACACGCAGCATAAACGTGCAAACCCCAGTCTCATCATTGTGAGCAATCGGGAGGCTCAAGGATGCAACGAGGACTTGAAAATCTCTGGATAATTAGGCTACCACGCTTCGAAATATATATATCCACCTAATATTTCTAGACGTAAACGTTATGCTCATGCCGTTGATGATTCAAATCAATATTTTGTATCGTATTTCTCGAGATTGTTGTCTTAAAACTCGAGTTATATATATATGCAACAACACTCATGTGACCTCGTGACTTTTATCTTCTCCGTAGATAAACGTCCAGATTGCATGATTGATAGACACCGATTCATCTGTCGTAAGATATTGTTCGCCTTGCAAGAAAATGAGCAACTAAACAGAGAATAATCGAGCTCCCTATCCCGTCCTGGAAGGCCAGATGAAGGGCTAATCCATCGCTCTGAAACTTGCGTAGATGAATAGAACATATTTAAGTTCCCCAACTCGTTGTTCCTTTTTGTTGTCTTCGTTATTAGGTTGGGTCTGATGACGTCACAAAGAGAACCAAATGAATGTTCTTTGAAAATTAGTTTTTTTTCTTTGAAGTCAATGATTACTTGCACCCAAACCTCCCTAAATATTATGTGAATTGTTCTTCATATCAGACTCACATTTTTCGTGTGACAGAGTTTTGAAAAGTCAACTTTGTATTGACTTCATACTTAGCATGCATTTCCCTTCCCCTTGTGACATCGAAAAACGTTGCGTAATAATAGATCCCTCCTCATTGTCAGATATTTTGAGAGTAGAATTTCCTCAATATGCTGGTCGGAGGGATTCATAACCTGCAAGTCATGTTCAGCACTTCTATTGGCCTTGAAGGGGTGGCCGCATGTTCGCATCTACTACATTATACCAAATCATTTCCTCATCAGCGTAACCCGAACTGTAACCTGATACTCTGTATAGGGACCGATTAAGTGCACACTAATCATGATACGGTACTGTGCTTGATAGGGCTTATTCCAGCTGTCTGTGAGACAATCGGCGGACCTTGCAGCTAATTGGCAGAGAAAATTAGGCCGACTATTCCATAGGTCGGATAGCCACCCGAGTGTACATCGCAACATATTTAGGTTTAGGCCTATTAATAAAGACCCAAACAGTTCTACGAAGTAATCATATGGCAGTTCAATAGTCTGTGATTTCCAGGTCACATCTCCCTTCTCCGTATATACCGAGCTAACAAGACAGTTATTGTACCTTTAGACTACAATTGCGGTTCGATATCAACTGAGTAACTGCTCAATATTTCGCTATAAATAAAACCTGTGATTGTCAATGGTGAAAATGGGTGTTATCGCATATACGATGTGGTCTAGCTGTAGCAGTCCCATGATAGCCTGATATAAGCATTTCGTTTATTCGTGGACCGGTTAACATTTCGGTAATTTGTGGCAAATAGCAATATCCAGCATTACGTTTCGTCCAGTAACCGCTGAGTTTTTCTACACTGTATATATCGGTCCTATCTCCTTCCCCAATAATAATAGAGATAAGATAATTCACACCATCCCATGGTCTACATGGGTCTTTCATGGAATTTCGAATATATGCAGGCTGCTTCAGGCATACGTGAAACCAGAATGAAATGTATTCGCATAATGTTCCTTGTTTATTCGTTCCTCACGATTGTATCAAATCATCAATACATTACTCTGTAATATCCTCAGTAAAGCAAGTAAACGAGAGGTGTAAGTAACGCAACTTCCCATCAAACGATATGTTTTAGTTTTTACTAGTCTGTTTTGCGCGAGCTCCGCCACATTCCTATATGTAACAACACGATAAGTTGGCGAGACCAGTTCCGTGGAAACTAAGGAAATAATTTGGGATAGACCCCAGAAACCCCCCTACCCCAATATATAGTAAGTCTCACGGCTATTTCGGCATATTAAAGCGATCGCTGTACTGATGTGTCATTTCTGCTAAAAGTACGACGGTATTACCAAGGGAGCACATCGAGCAACATTTTGCCTACGTGTGTTTCAGAATGAATATTTACACACGTCACCATAGTAATATAAAAGTTCGCCTGAATCTGAGCTTCCAAATATGATCGGAATTTCATCCGTCACAAAATGAAGCATGTGTTTCATTGATACTGATGACTTGCCCAAACTCTCATGTAAACTATGCTGTTTCAAACAAAAACATGCCGATGTGAAAGTTACTGTTGACAATAGTATAGTAGTAGCAGGTGATAGTTGTTTGATGTGCTTCTCCCTCACAGCAGTGTTGTAACTGTTGTTCACATAATCACTCCATTAGGATATTGCAAGCCTTCAAGTCAAAGTCTCTGTTCATCTCGAGATCGTTTCGTCAGTTTCTATAATGATCAGAAAACGGAGCTTGTCCAACCGTCTTATAGCTTACAGTTCCAAATATGGGGAAACGAACCAAATGAAATTGAAAATGAAAAATGTCATCATGACATCCCATCGAAGTGATATTAGGTGTGCGTCGATGACCGTCCTGCGAGTAACACATCCAGATCGATTGCCATATTCTCGTCCTCTCGATACGTCGATGTATGACAAATATCACCCGAGGGTTCCTACAACACGGCAATCAATGCTCCACATTCCATACCTTGAGGTCATAACAGTCAATGTGACGTGAATAGCGCACGAGTTTCGTCTGTTCGTTCTCGTTATCCTGTCGTTCGTTTTGCAAAAACAACTAAAATGCATGCTACTAAAATGAGAACCCCCCCCCATCCTTTTGGCCTATGGACAATTATTCGATATAATACATTTCAACATATCGCTGTTAGGTGTATTGACGATAATTTTTTTGAATATAATTCACATAATTTTTGCAAACTTCCTCTACTTATTGCCTCACGGAAATCAATATGGCGACACCAACTATGTTCAAATGCATGTGAGGCATGTGAAGTGCACTTACGTCCTAATCCGACGACGCATGAAATGTTCGATGATGCGAATCTTGCTTGTTCACGCGTTAAGTCTACGGTACTGCACAATTACACACAATTCGCGGCACGGCCTGAACAAAGGAAAACGGTTACCCCTACCCAACAGATCAATTAGGCTCCGTAGCTCTGTGGATTCCGAATTATTCGCAGTACTCAGTACTCACGTTAACTGAGGTCGAATGAGGACCGAAAGGTTAGGCTTAGCAAAGCTGATCAAATTGAAGTTTGGAATGCAATATAATAATAATATGTAACGTTCATATAGCGCAATAGCATAAGAAGTACCAATGCACTTTGAGCGATGAGAAGACTATCAGCAACGCTTGAAAAACGCTGACACAGCAAGACTATAATGTTCGACCCACACTTCAGTAAGGACGTTATAGAACCATCGTTAAAGCTGATTTTATTAGGTTAGTATATTTGGCCCCGGATCCCAACCCCGACACCATCTTCAACAGAAACACCTTGAAAATACCATACAGCTGCCCAAGTAACATTAGCAATTCATAAAGGCGCGCAACACCCATGTCATCAGTCTCCACAGTCTTTCCCGGTTACCCCTGATCATTGGTAGCTGTTCAAACTTGCACATTTGAGTTCACAGTTGTGCGTTTCCACAACTGGCACACGATTTTGTTATGCAACTTCATCGTGTCCCTTGTGTGACTTCCCATGTAGGTGCAGCCACATACAGCGCAAGGCTAGGGAGATAGAGAGTTATCCTAATAGTTAGTTAGTTAGATAGATAGATAGATAGATAGATAGATGGTATATATAAATAATATATATATGAATAAATATACAGATAATAAAAATAACAGACAGATAGATAGACTTAGATCGAATGACTGGAACCTTCAGACTGTGACAGAGCACGATGGGACTCGCATCTCAAAGCGCATCACAGTCATTCCACCGATCATTGGTAACTCTTCAAACATGCACATTAAGCGCAACGCTAGATAGACAGATAAATAGATATGGTTACCTTGGCATTGCCAGTTATACATTTTACTAGAGATTACACGAATGGTGAATACTACGCTGGAACAATTCATAGCAAAAGCGGGTCTTCTACCCTAATTAAGATACATTAGTCGAGATAATGAGGAGAAGTTCATGATGTGGATTCGACTATTCATTTGATCACGTTCCTTCAGATAATCTAATTATAACCAAACGGCCCAGGGATTTTTTATAATGCACATATTTTTTGGTGCATGCAGGCACAGTCACAAGTACAAATGAGTCGTATGAGCTCCCTCGTTTATTGATCATATGCATGCATATTAGTCCGTCGTTGTGAGAGTACGATATAAGTGTCAACAGACTTTGTGCTTTGACTTCGAAATGCCGAGGCTTGATCAGTTAATTTGAGTCCTATACATGTTTCAAAAAAATTCTTGTTTTTCCCACAATTATTTTTCAACAAACAATCAACCAAATAATCATCACAAGAAACTGGTAAAAACAACTCGCAAACGAAACTTCACATTTGAATGAATCTTGGTCATATGAGAGCTAATAGTAAAGACAGTCCTAGGGCATAAATGAAAACGGATCATCAACTCGAAACATCCCACAACCAAAACAAATATTTGAATGCATCCTGATCATATACAAGAGCTGAGAGTAAAGACCTGCTTAGGGCATATAATTGCTCCAACAGTCGAAGCGCACTCCACCAGGAAGCTATCACATCATCGCGGATGAATGAAACTGCGATTGTTACGATATTACTGTTAGTGTACCACATCCCACTTGGGCTGAGACAAATTGTGTTTGAGGTACGGACTCAGTATCATCGGGAACCATGCAGGTACCCGTGCTGTGAACATGAGTTGAGGTAAAAATATTTAACTACTCGCTCTAGATATGTTTAACCCATCAGACGCGCATAACTTGACGTCTAATGTCTATCTGAGCGAGTCATCACATAGGACCCCAGCGTTTGTTGATCCTATACAGAAGAATTTGCAGCACAGTGGGTTTTCCATCAACATGGGATCTAAGACAGTTACTTCAGAGTCAACAGACTCGGCTGGTCATGTGTCACTTCAAATTAATTGAATGAAGGAATACAATCATTTGGACATTTCTCGGACTATCAGTGGTATTGTATGACATTGTGGAGATTCGTGTGTGCTAGCACAATAAAGATAATGGACCACTAAAAAATGCTAGAATTTTCGATTACCACAGCCTGTATCTCAAAAACTGAACAAGATTTGTAGTACCTGGGTCTGTTATTCCTATTTTGGTAGTGGTTGTTCCGGGCGGCGAACACGGTAGTAACTGAAAAATCTTGCTCATTTGAGTGACCATAACTCGATAACGCAATATGCTATGTACTCATATTATTTTGATGTTTGTTACCCTGTACAAGTAGTCAACTATTTTCCAAGCACAGGGGATTGCGAATATCCATTGATTAGCCTTGGATTAGCTTTTTTAGGTCTTCTCTTTCATGGTGTTTTGCCACCCTTATTGTGATTCGGTTTTCCCTCTCTCACTAGCTATTGTTCACCCTAGCACGCTATGTAGATTTTTTTAAATATTATGGTACACAGTTTTCGCCGATATGTGTGTTGATGTCTGCAGTTATAACAAGTAGTCTCTTTCAGTTCTCATCGTTAGGAGTATTTGTTTTTTGCATACCAACAATGCTGTATATTCCATTTTCTTTGTAGAAAGACAAACAGATTGCATGATAGATCCTGAATTCATCTGTCGTGAGATACTGTTTGTGTTGCAAGGTAATGATCAACTGGACTGAGAATATTGGACCTCCCTATACTTCCTCGTAATGTTAGGTTACCGCATCATCATTCATCATCATCATCATCATCCCAAATGATTTTTCGTCGGCGCAAGCCAAACTGTAATCCGATACTTTGTATAGGGACTGAGTAAGTGTATCCCAATGACAATATCGTGCGTGATAGGGCTTACCCAGCTGTTTATGAGACAATCGGTTGACGTTACCGCTGATTAGAACAGAAAATTAGGTCGATTACCAATGGGTCAGATAGCCACCCAACTGCAAATTGCAACATATACCTATGCTAAATATCAAAGACCTATACAATTATGCGAAGTAATTGAATGACTGTGATTTCCAGGACACATCTTCCCACTCCTATATACCGACCAAATACATTCATCATTGTACCTTTGGGCAACAATTGCGGGATATCAACTGAGCCATAGCACAATATCCCGTTATATACAAGCAACGCTGAGATTGTCTATTGTCAACATCGTGTTTTGTAACATTCACAGTATCAATTAGATCAATGTATAACTGTCACATGTCCATTTTAGCCTGATATGCATATAGTTCAACTGACGGCCGCTTAGTCGCTAAGCATGAGTGTTAAATTTGTTCGATATTTTCTGATGTTTTTTCACACAGGTACAGATTGACCCTTCTCCTCCCCGATACATGGAATTGCAAATATGTGCAGGCTGCTCGTTGCTCGTTTCCAATGACTCGTGATCATTATTGTCTGTTCAAACAGGTACTATGTAGTACGGTTGTTCAATCTCGACACACGCTTCCCGTGTGTCACCACATTGTGTCACTCGGTGGGTATCTAAATATGGCTCCCACATATGACGCACGATACCATTTACAGGTCACCTCACAATGTTCCTGATATAGCATGGGTGAGTAGCGACACTTGTGGAGCCAGTCAGCCATTATGTAGGTTCTAAATTCGCTTTTGCGCAAACAGCACGACGAGTTGACAACTCTGTTTCGTGCAAACAGAACGAATAAGAAGAAGGTAACGACCCATTTACTTTTCTGAACCCACCACCTCAATATATAGTAACAGTATTCTGGTTAGGTTGGCACATACATGCGTTCTCTAATTGGTTTCAGTTCTGAAGTTCAGATCATATAACTAATCAAAACTGAAATGTTATTTTTAGTCTATCCTATGTTCCGTAAGAGATGTGAGAATGAAATACTCTCAATATCGTTTCATCCACAAGAATAATCATTACGAATTTACGAATACGTTCATAATCAACTGAGATCAAATAAATAGATCCACTTGTGTGTACCTTCTGCGGAAGAGAAAGGAAACCTCCACAACATAATTCTGTTTGTATTTATACGTGATTTTTCTGGATAGCATTTCATTTGACTATATGACAGTCATAACACATCTGGTTAACTTTTATTTGTTACATGCAACATAAGTTTACATGCAAATAGGAAAACTCGTTTCCTTGCTTTTGTCAGCTTTTACAGAACGGTCCAACTATGGTTCATGAACGGCATGAGACAAATCTAACTGACAATTTTTCCGTCGGATCACGATTGTTACCTCTCTCAATATTATATATGGAATTTTATACAATGATGCTGTTCTGTTTACTTTCTGGAGCAATGTTCCTCCAAAGTATTCCCTAAAAGCGAACCACCATTCGCTCAACCGAGCGAATGCAGCAGGGAATTGGAAGGACAGTATTTACACAAATGAGTGGTCGCAAGCTCTGCGTGGATATGATGGGGAAACGAACGAAAAGATGCAACTTAGCGAAATCTCAATAAATGTGATATAATGTACTATGTATTATTTGTACTTAAAGTACAAAGGTGGCACATTGCGTAACCCCGGCCTACGTGTGTCCGAAAACAAATATTTAAACACGTTTTACTATAGTAATAGGAAAGTTCATCTGAACTGATCGTTTAAAAGTGATTGCATTTTTGTGGCGAAGATGTTCCCAATAGTATGTGATCCATGAACACTGATCCTAAGGGAACATGCAATGAAATAGAGAATAATGTTTAACCAAGTTTTCATACAGAAAAACCGACAACATTTTGGACATAGAAAGTACTATGGTAGAGTTATTTCTTATTAATTACCACTCCACTATACACTTTCTTGAGTTATCGGCATTCCGTTGAACATAGCGTGCA
>JAUOBX010123045.1:0-12584 GCA_032360705.1 Eupentacta quinquesemita
CAAGAAGGGAGAACTTTTTTTTTGGTGGGGGAGGAGGGGGGGAAGAGGGATTTCGGGTACGCGGGTACCAGCCAAAAAAAATTGGCGTGTACCCGTGTACGAAAATACCCGAAATTCCCCTACATGGGCACAACAGCTGCGAGGGAAGAGCGAACGAGCATAGGTTCCAATGTGATGACGAGGGAGACCCAACCGTGAAGAGTGACTGGAGTCGCCAGACGAGCAGGAACGAGTGAGGCGAGTAGCTTGTAGCGAAGGAGGAACAGCTTCCCAAAGTTCAGGGAGCACTGACCGTCATGACGACAAAGGCAGAGAGAGGAAACATACCTACGGACCTCAATTTCCCTATTTTTTTATGGTTGTCCGCCGGGCAACCATATTTGCGCTTTTGGTTGTCCAGAAGAAAATGTGGTTGTCCGAAACCTGTTAAGCCTAATGATGTTCGGGTCATAGCTTGGCAGCCTTGATTGGCCCCTTATAAGTTATGACAGAATTCAGCTCAAATCACGACGTGCTACGCGAACAATGTGTTGTACCAATACTACTATTGGAGTTTGCAGCCAAATGCTACGATGACCATACAATAAATGTGACAGATCATTTCTGCCAGCTGACAAGTGTGCTGTATCGAAGTATGAACCCATGTCCCGCGAGTGAACCCTACCAGAAGGATTTTTTGTTTGTTTTTGGTAGTTCGTTGGACAACCTGGAAAGAAGTTCTGGTAGTCCGTCAGACAATCTGGTGTCTCGGACGACCGGAAAAATCGAGCCCTGACCTACGATGAGACAGAGGTTGGAGAGTGGCAGTGACATGGTCATCGCTGATGAGGCATGGTCTCTCTCTAAATATGATCGAGGACAGTGAGAACACGAGGGTCAAGCACCACCACATATATATATTGAAGCCAGGGCCACTAGTACTCACCGAACCTGCTTGTTGACAATGACTCCGACAGCATGTTGGGTCACGTTGAAGACCCTCCCGGTGCGACCATGGTATACCTTGTAGGGCATGCCCTTCTGGAAAGCACCATTGGCCTGTAAGAAGGTGGTAGGTAGGAATGAGGGGGTGTTGAAAATATATCAAGCAGAGTGACGTGGGTGCCAAAGTGAACTCGAGTCTGATTATAGAAGCTCATATATTGGTTCCCAGTCTTTGGTACAACTAAATTGGTTTTGGCAAAGTCCAGTTGGTTGTAAGAACTCCCATTTTCCTGGAAGGAAAGTGGCTATATGATATTATACATACATGTAGGAACATACAAACTGATAGTGCTACTGAGAATTGACAAGCAACTGATTACTTATTCATTCCGTTCACATTCAACTAGACTCACTTTAAGCTCTTCAAGGTGCGTGTTCATTCTATAAAGTCGAGTGGAGTTTCTTTTATAATATCTCCGATTCACCTGAAGTGTCTGGGGTTATTATGGGACTGGGAATGTGTCAGCATTTTTTGTCAGTGCGATAACTCTCCGATGCTGGGTCCAATTGACCTATATCTTGGTACATTCAGGTCAAATCTTGGATAGGTTCAAAAGTGGGCATGGTGCATGACTGCTGCTCCCTATTCAGGGGGTTTTATGCTAAAATATCCAGTTTGCCTGATTCACACAAAACTTAGTGGGTGTGGACTATAGTTGGCTCTGTGTAACATGACACGAGAGGTCAAATTTGTGTAATTTATGTGATTTTGTCCAGCTTTCTGTGAAACTTATTGGATGTAATCATTTGGAGGTCATCAGAGGTCAAATTGGCATGGTCTATGTGACTTCTATGTGATGTACACATGGGCTCACCTGCCAAAATATGTAGTGGCTGTGGTTGGAATTATCCACCACCACCCCTGACCTCGTACACTTTGAGAAAGTCAGAGAGTGGCTCGGGCTACAATCATTACCAATAAGAGTCAAAGTCATTATGACTTATGAGGTCATCTGACATCAAATGTTCATATAATCGGTGGGATTTTCCATACCCTCATATTTGAAGGAACCATGGTAATGTGGACTACATTCGTTACTGACAAAGATGATGGTCATAAGATTTGGATATCAAATTCGTATGGAATGGAATTATTCAATTTTCTTTAGGAACAAACTGAGTGAATGTGGACTAGGTCTGTGCCCGATTGAGGAGTATTCGTTATACATAATTTAATAGATCCAGAATATTGTTGCCAATTTTTTGAAATCAAATTGAATTGAATATCCAACTTTTTCCTCATTCTGAGCAATCCCTCAACCACACACAGTCGATGTCGATTTTTGAATAAATTAATGGATCATTCGTGGATGCACAGCCTTAATGTGAACTATACTTGGTCCTGATCAAGGAAAATACAGGCTTCTCGAATTTGAATTGTGCAAACCACCTCTTTTTGATCTAGCGAGAGTGTGGCCTGCTTCCCAACACTGTGATACCCACAGTGGAGCAAGTGTTCATGAAGCAAATCATGTCTAGTGTCATATAATGGCTCACATAGAATGGTTCCAGCTAGTGACTGGAAAATGTTTCCCATGGAACCAGTGCTGGCGCTAAGCAGCTCATTTGCGCGTTTTGCGCATTTTTTGCACCAATCCCGCATTTTTTTTTTCTTCACTTCCCTGTTTTTTGGGTCATACCCGATTCTAGCCAGTGCTGGAGTACTCGAGACCGGACTCGGACTCGAGACCGGTCTCGAGTCCTTTTCTTCAAGGACTCGGACTCGGAGGTCAATGACTCCGACTGGGACCAAAGGACTCGGTCCGAGTCCTTTCCGAGACCTTTACAATTTTTCCATGCCAATAAAATGACAAGAACAACATGGTATTTGACCTGAATTAATTGCTCATTTCACCCTTAGCATTCAATTAATGTTGAAATTAACTCACCAAAACTAGATTGAACCAGTCTAGTGAGTCTACATACAGTGGCATAGAACTTTTCGTGACAGCACAGATCGTGTGATACACATGTTCATAAAGTAACTCAGTTGGGATTGGTGCAGTTTTATTTACTACCTTATTTCAAGGCTAGGTAATGAAGGTTATTTATTCTGAAAGTTACTTGTCTCTTCTTCACATCCCATTACATTTGTATTGCCCTCCAAAGTATTTATAATGTATATCTAAGGTGGTAAATGAAGAAGCGGAACCTCTAGGCCTACATGTAATCCTCAGGCAGGGCTCCCACAGACTAATCACTCACATGATCATCCTAAAAACTCATTTCATGACATGTTAGTACTGTAATGGCACTTGCTTGGCATGAAGCTTCTCTGAAAACCTCAGCCATGTAGATGTGTGGTTGAAAATAATGTTTCTCAAATTTGCATAAGGACTCGAGGACTCGGACTCGGACACTGTGACTCGAACTCGGAAGCTAAGGACTCGGTCTCGGACTCGGACTCGGATGTCAAGGACTCGGACTCGGACTCGGATTGAGAGGACTCGACTACAGCACTGACGAGTACGTTCGTCATATAGTACCTCCATTCCATAGCATCCTCTAACCCATGACACGAGTACGAGTACACAGTTTTAAGAATGCCACGTACGCATACGTCCACATTCCCTGAAATGTTGAATACAAAATCTTGGGCCAACTGTATGATTATGATTTTGAGACTACAACTTTAGGAGGCCATATTACAGGCTCAATTGCATCTACGAGGACCCATGCGGCCTGCGCCCATGTTGATTGTGAATGATCACTAGCAATACATCGCCTCCTCATCTCAACTAGTGCTCATATTGCTGATGCAGGGATGTAAATAAACCCCGCATGTTAGGGTCCATATGTATTCGTCACTGGGAAGTACCATGTGGGCTCAAACTATTTGTTCAAGAGCCATAATCAGTCGAAACAGCAAATTCCACTGAAACTAACGGCAGCTTACATCAAAAACATTAGCGGTTGTGTACTCTACTACTATTTGACTACAATACTATAATAATGTATGTGTCAAGGATATATCAAGGATGAACTCCATACCAAATGCGGTTCTTCTGCCCGGTCGGTAACAATTACCCTGACATTTGTCGCTAAGCCACAGACTGATAGCCGTAACAGAAACATGGCGCACTAGTGACTGTAACAACGATGACCATGTAATCGCTGAAATCACTAGCACTCTGCCAAATAACAGATTGTTCCAGATTGGCCTCCATGTTTGTGTCCTCGGTTCATCTATCGTTGCGTCATTGGGGCACACGTACATCAACGCATTCTCTGGGCCCACCTCATTCCAACTGGCCATAATTGGCCGCCCACCGCCAAACGGTAAAAATCAACTAACATGTTCATTGCTCCTCGAGAAATTCGCTACCCTCCTGGAAACACAACTATTAAACACGGACCGATTACTTCTCATGAGAAATGGTAATATCCATTTCATTGTGAAAAATAATCGTGATGAACAATTCCGAAACAACCTTGACCTCCATTACCTTTAGCAACATGTCTGTAGACCTACCCACAAAGGCCACACACTAGACATCGTCACCACTGTAACCTTGCCAGCTCTCATATGACTGAGAGTTTTCTTTCCTTCACCCATTCGTAACATCCAAGCTTGAATCCTGTACTATTCTTCTTTGGCTCGCCAGACCAGGAAATAGAGAGAGCCCAGCGTTTCCGGGGTCAGGTCAGGTCCACTTGGATCTGCTACTGATATCCTCTAATCAAGTACTACCTACTCTAAGGTCGGGCTATCGACGACATCCCCACCAGTTCTCGCAAAGGTTCTGGTGAGAAGGGTGACAAAACACCATAATAACTAATATTTAACTGAGATATTATTTATGTCAAAGTACCCAGGTCAGTAGAGGAAGGCGTCTCTCTAGCTACCCACCACTGCCTTGCGGTCACCTTTGGGGAAAGGAAATGCTAACGAGTAAATGCAAGACAAAAATGCCGCCACGCTGGTCCCAACTGTATTGGTTTATCCTCTCTTTTTGGACTCTATCAGCAACGCCGAGAAGAGGATCTTGACGTCCGGACAGCCAGAGTTCACTCCATAATTTTTGTCTCGGCTCGTAGTGCCCCGGAGAGGAACCTCCAGCGATGTCGCAAGATATCGGCACAACATGGGGAGTGACAGTCTGCGGTTGAAAAAAATCAATTTGATTAGCGTGAGGAGCGAGCGCCTGGGTCAGTTCTGACGGTTTCAGAGATCATCGCGTCTCATCTGCTCATCAGGCAGCTAGCGCCTGCCCCAGCAGCACCAGCCAGAATGAGGCTTGCCTGTTCTACTGGGTGTGTAGGGCTTTAGAGATTGACATCTTGGCAATCAAACTGAAATTCCAACACCAAGCAGTGAAGGGAAGAGAATAAAGACTCCAGCCTTTTGTTTTGCAAACTGGAACGTCCGGATCATGTGTTTGACCATGCACGCAAGACTGTTGTCATTGACGATGAGCTAGCCAGGTTACTCATCGACATTGCTTGCCTGCAGGAGACCCGCCTGGTTGACAGTGGTTCGATTAGAGAAGCCAACTACATTTTTTCCAGGCAATAACTACCACGGGATGATCCTGAACGTCATTAAGTGGGATTCGCTGTGAGGCATCCACCGACTGCAGTCATGGAACCACCAACTAACGGAATAAAGAGAATCATAACTCTCCGCCTGTCAACTTCAGCTGGCTGATGAACGGCGGCATTCCTCCAGCGGTCTTGGACCTCCTTTGTCTCTGCTGGGTGAAAAGTCACGTCCCAAGAACATGGGGTCGCAGTGACTGCAATATTTACCGTGGTATCGCCCTCCTCAGCATCGTTGACAAAGTTTTCACCCGAGTTGTTCTGGCACGTCTGCAGCGCCTCGCTCCACGAGTGTATTTAAGTCGTAGTGTGGTTCCAGGGCCTGCAAATATACAGAGAACGGAGAGGAGATACGATCTTCTCTCTACGCCGGTTGCAGGAAAAGCGCTGAGGATAACAAAAACCCTGTACATGGCCTTCATTGACCTCACAATGGCGTTCGACCTGGTCAGCAGAAGCGGATTCTACAGCCTCCTGCAAAAGATCGGATGCCCACGAAGACAGCTACAGATGACACAGTCTGCTTCAACAGTGGAACATAAGGACTTCTTCCCAGTGAGCGACAGTGTGAAGCAGAGCTGCGTTCTAGCACCGGCTTTGGGATCTTTATCTCCATGCGCCTCCAGCATGCCTTCGATTATTTCTTGGAAGGAGTGTACATCTGCACCAAAGCTGACGGGAGACTTTTCAACATCGCCTGACTGCGTGCAGAGATCAAGGTCAGAGAGGTCCTTAAACGAGAGATGTTGTCTGCTGATGATGATGCTCTTCGTCACACAGAGGCTGGACTGCGAGATTCAGACAGTCGACTGTCCTATGCCTTTTTGGGGGGCGTACCAACAGATTGAAGAAAACTCAATATCCTGACTGTCAACGTGGTCCTTGTCCCCGGCATCTCAATCGATAGCACGCCCCTAGAGGTGGTGGAATCCTCACCTACCTAACTATCTCCAGCTCTCTCTCCCTGAACAATGAAATCAGTTCCAGGTAAGGAAGGCCGCTTCAGTCATGTCTAAACTGAACAAGCGAGTATGGTGCAAAAACTATCGGACTCTTAACAAGATCTTCACCGAGCCTGTGTCATCAGCACCCTGCTGCACAACTGTGAGTCCTGGACCATGTACACTAGCTGAGAGAAAATACTCAACAGCTTCCATCTCCGATGCCTGATACGCCTGCTGAACATCCAATGGCAGGACAGAGTGACCAACACCGAGATTTTCCAGCGTGACGGCAACCTCAGTATGTCTGCCTCAAGTGGCTCGGGCACGTACGCCGTGTGGATGCTGGCCGTATTCCCAAGGACATGTTGTATATATGGAGAGCTCAGCGAGATATCTCGACCTGTTGGTGGACCACGGCTCCGCTTCATTAACACCTCCAGGCGTGACAGAGAATGGCAGACATTGACAACACCACCTTGGAAGAGAAAGCCGACAACCGCAACCTGTGGAGGGCCACTGTCAAGGATGGAGTCAAGAGAGCGGAAGCCACAAACGGGCCAAGATCGAGGAAGGCAAGGGCAACTTCTACTGCTATGCCAACTTCCTATGCTTGTCCATTCTAGAATAATACTCTACAGCCACTCCAGTAATTGCCGTCCCATTCCTTAGTACTACATCATCGTATCTCGATACAGTTGGATGCTACTAATACTACTAGCGTGTCCACCACAACGCAGCCAGGACCGTTCTCCGAGTGTATCCGCGTGAGCATATCACACTCATCCTGGAGCAGCTCCACTGGTTTCCGATTAGGCAAATGGAAGAATCCAATATTCTGTTAATCGCATATGAAGCGTTACACGACACGGCACCTATATTCATTTCGGATATGATGCACCCGCCCTCCTGAATTATACAGTCATCCTCCGAATGTCTTCTCGTCCAGAGAGATTCACAAACACTGTTCTATGGTGAGAGGTTCTACGCGAATGCCCTAGGTGGAGTGATGATACCAAATGAACCGTCTCTTAAACTGGGGGTTGTATTGATATGGTCACAGGCACGACACCGCCTATCATGACAAGTATATTTTTCACTAGCGTGGTCAGTGATTTGGGGGTGATCGGTGGATGGTGAAGGGATTACATTGCATGATGCCCCAGGCAGAACGGATTTCACGTAGGATGGGGTCGAGGCCCGTGTTGTGTCCGATGACAAATTGAGATGCGGTCAGGATTAGACCGATATTGGTACTTGGGTAGAGAGTCACAGTCAAGTGACTTGACACGGTGGAAAGTAAAGTAAAGAAGTTTAAATGGGCAAACTCGTCCCAAGAAATGATTAATGAGGGTGGTAGATTCCCGGATGGAATCAGAATCTATGTACAATGGACGTATCGATGTGTAAGGGATGGATGTTTGGATTGACAGCTCACGCTAGACAGCTGCTGTATTCGATAGTTGTTTAGTATTTTCATATACGACACAAGGCATACCACACTTTTGTACTGCAACTGAAGAAGGGCCTACTGTTAATATATCACAGGATCATACAGGCGTCTTCTGTGTCGTATTTTGTCGTCATTTGAAATACATATTATCGAAAGCATACTCACTCTAAACGTTGACTGTCGTCGTCTCAGTTTCTTGCTATCCATCACGGAAATACACCAACAAACAGTATTTAGGCTCACGACATAGTCATGATTTGATTATCACTAGGCCCCTCCGGATATGATGTTGAATTCTTCATTGCCGTAATTGTCCTCTCCAGGTTCTCCCTCCTCTAAAGGTTGGAATATTTGCTGTATTTGTTTCCTTAAACCAGTGGATATTTCCATGACTTTCGCTAATATTGCAGCGCAGTACGGATTCCTCTCCCAGTTTGATATTTACCTCCTCCAAGAAGGACAGGGTGTTAGTACCTAGAGATAAGAACCGTAACACAATGCCAGACAACTGGTGTAAGCGCACCACCAACAAAGGGTTTTTACTCACTCACTAACTCATGGTGGAAGATGCCTGGAGCTACCTAGTCGCATCCACTCGCCGCTCCCGATAACCCAGTCACCCCCGAGCAAGCGACTTGGTCTGAGCCTGACTCCCCCCTCCTCTCCCCCGCTACACCCACCCATCTTCCTGAATTACCCGCGCATCACCGCTAACCAAGAGTGACGTAACCGCCCGGCCGTCGACTACAACTCAATGTGTCCCGTGTTGACAGGACGCGAAGGAGGATATCGCCCGTCGGAAAGCGTCCCCCATTCCCAAATAAACGCAGTTGACAATCATGAATGAGGCAATCGATCCTCACCATTCCCGTCTCCCCAAGTATATAAACATAAAATATTAGAAATATAGCATCATACATTTATATACATCATATGTTTTCAATATATATTAGTGATGGGTATAATTCATATATCCCTACACGCCCTAGCCACATAGTTCATATTGATTACATTGAAACAAGTGTATATTCCACACTTCGCCCTCCGGACCCCTGCCGGGGCTTTGCCCCTGGACCCCACAAGTCTAAGGCGGGCCCCTCGACCCCAGCCATAGGGGGCGATAGATTTGGCAACGGGAAAAACGGTGCAATTGGAACGATCATTATTCGGCTGCGTTTCAGCTACTGAAATCCTCTTCGGATACCACTGCTGAATCGTTGAGCGCAAAATCAACGACAGAAATACAGCCGGCAAAGGTCTGCAGGTTGGCGGTCTGCACTGAATGACATGCTTCTAGGCGTTCGTATATATCGGATGGGTGCGGATGAGCGGGTCGTACCTGTCGCTAATCAATTCCATAGCGCCCCCAAATCACATGCCACTAACACTTTTATACCCTATATATTACACTTCTGTATTCTATATATTGAAAGAATCTGGAAAGCCATGTGATATGAACGAGGTATAATATCTTGGTTATTCAAGATACTAATATCTCTAATATCTGTATCTTTTTCCAAAAAGCTATACATACAGAACTGCATCATGTATATCATGAATATATACCCTATATATATATTATGTATATTATAATGAATATATATAATAGTATGATTTATATATTGTAACAAATTTGAATCGAATGGTACCCCTTAGGCCGGCAGTGTAGAATCCTCGGCCCAAGATGTTGTATAATGACTGGCCAGTAAAACGACAATACGTACATACAACGCTTTTATATAGCGCTTTCCCCACTCAGACTCAAATCGCTTTACAGAGGAATCGGAAAACAATTAGGAAGCTTCGAAAAGGTGGGTCTTGAGGTTGGATTCGAAATGGCTCAAAGTTGATGAATTGCGAAGTGTGAGAGGAAGGTTGTTGAACTGCCTACATGTTAATACCGCGAAAAACCGCGTTGCGTGTGCGTAATGCTCCGTTTTTAGGTTACCGTCGGTGATTCCAGACCTAAAATTGACAACTTTTGCCCAGTCTGTTCTATATGTACCGACTTCCAACCTGATGATACCATGCACTCCGCAACCCGTAACCAAAGCGATATGAATCATGTTCATGTAGTGACGAGTTGTGACACGTATACACGCGCACACATGCACACATCGATATTATTGATGATATCTCGCTCCTACATATCGCTCGATATAGTCACTGACTTCCTAGAGGGCTTCCGAGATCGTTAGGGAACGGTAGGCGCACCGACATTGATATGACTTCATTATTTTATTCCACTGACTAAGTGTAGCTAATCGTTTCTTGGAGTTATTTTCATCGATAATATTATTAATACTTTGCACTCTCGAAGTCAGCGTCATCATTAGGACTGCAAACACGATTACTGACACTAAATAATACAATACCGAACATAATGCAAATGGTAATATAAATAGGGAGCTTTTCCTGCCCTGATTGATAATTTGGGTAACATCATGGGTCTAAAACAGTGGGTAACATCTAATGCAGAATGAGGGAACTCGAACAGCCTAGCCTAACTGTGCATAATTCATCTTGTGGTCACAATTCATCACTCTCTAAATGATAAAAGCACAATGCACACAATAATCTAGATAGGAATGGGGTTTTCTGCCCCGATAGATAATTCGGGTAACATCATAGGTTTGAAACAGTTGGTGACATCTAAGGCAGAATAGAGAACCACGAAAAGCCTAGCCTAAATGTGCATAATTCATCCTGTGGTCACAATTCACCAATCCTCAAATTATCAACGAGATTGGAACGGGTCTGAGCAAGGGCATCGAATACAATTGGTAAAAAGAACACTGTAATATAACCGACCTCCTAGTGGAAAGAACACATGTACGTTTTCTAGTCATACCGTAGATCTGAGTACGTTTCTCAACTGAAATCGTTCGATTTGAACGCAATTGTCAATTTGAATGTCAGGTGCTCAAAAGAACTGATTCTCTGTACACAATCTATATTACTGTACTGTGTAACTTGTATGACTAAACCCCCACTTGCCAGTAGCCTAATTCTCATGCTGTATACAAATATAAGAGAAACATGAGCCTAGTTTTCAGGTGGTCAATATATGGACTTTGGCTTAGTTATTACGTGTAACCACTAACCACATGACTTCCGCGTTATACATGTTATTTCATAACTACGTTCATAATATCAGTTTCGCTTTGAATATACTTTCAAGAGAAACCTTTTCAATATATTCACGACAGTCAAGCCCTTTCAGATGCGTTGATAATCTCATCAGTTGCATGTTCATTTGCCACTGTCAGAAGGGATTTCCGATGGAGTCAACAGGACATTTCTACGCGTTGTTGCTAATAGGTGAGAAGTACTTACATGGTATGGGCGTTATTGACAGTGTTGCATGCTACAAGTCGCGAGACTCGAGTTTTAAAAGTGCTGGAGACTTGAGCAGAATTGGGTGTTTGGTTTTCTCACGTTTTGCACAGTGACCTATTTCTGCATTTGGAATGACTTGAATTGAGTGACTTGACCAAAATTCAGTTAATTCTACGTAATCTGAACATATATATATATATATTCTATATTATATCATTAGGAGTGGTGGGTATGTTTAGTTATTCGGCTGCCTGTTTGCCTTGCATTTTCCCACCTTGGGTATATTTTTCGTTCCACTAATATCTTATATATTAATAACTCATTCGAAAGAACTACTCAATAGCGTGTTAGCCTAATATGTTGAGGCGTCGTGCTCTTGATCCGGGGGTTATGGATCCTAGTCCGTGCTGGATCCTTGGTGTTTGGTGTTTCATGTGTATCGATTCACTCCACACATGTGTAGATGGGTACCATGAGTAGTAACTTGTATAAAGTTGTGCTGTGGTTGCTGTACATGTGGAAGTGCGTCGGGGAAAAGAGATTGGCATACCAATTCAGTGTGCTCAGGTTTAACTTGTGCATTATTTTTGTGTAGGTTTGAAGAGTTTACAATTTGCAGGGGTACGGATCGGAAGCACTCCGACATCATTGCTCATATTCAAAATAATATGAGCAATGCTGCAATAAGAGACTACTGGAGGAATTGAAATAATTCTTTGATATTTTAAATCTTGGTATTTAATAGGAATGAGATACATGCCACGGTAATATACTTTTACATAATTACCGCGCAGTTCCACTTTTTCATTTGAAGTTTACGGAAATTAAATGTTATTTCCTTGCAGCTTTGCTATCACCAGTGCTGCACTCATCACAGCATAGCGTTCTGCCAGTACAGCTTAATGAGGCTATGTGCCTGGATTGCAAAGTAAATCATATATTTCAAGCATCGTGGACCAAGGAAAACGGATCGGAGCAGACAGAAATTTTCAACAAAGGAATGAAGACTCAATTTGCAAAGAATCTAGGGTTAAATATTCATTCGTCCTGTAATTCTGGTAACTATGCAATAAATGTGCCCAACATAACAATCGATTTCAATGACGGTAACTACTCATGCTGGGAAAACGACGAACTGGTCTCTTCGTATCACATCAAAGTTAAAGGTAGGTAACCTTATTGCGAAACTAGGTGTACTGCAGTATATTATCGCCTCCCGACGAGATCGTATCCTGTTCTAGCGTATGAATGCAATGGATGAACACTGGATACCAGGTGTTATCATATTGGCTGTTTGCTTTGTATATGATTGATTGTTCTCCGTTTTT
>JAUOBX010123156.1:0-12584 GCA_032360705.1 Eupentacta quinquesemita
TCGGAGCAACAGCGTAGAGGATGTTTCGTAAAATATGTCTTCTATGTTCTATTCTTTGGGAGGTTACGGGACGGATTGATCATCCTTCGGATGTTGCTTGATACTCAGTCGTTTTGTAATAATGTTCCGAAGTCGAGTTGGCCACATTCTTTGGCGCGGCGCGCGGGCGGGAACTTTACGAGTTACGACTACGCGTTTGTTTAGTGAGCGAGTACGAGTACGGCTAGCCTACGTACGGTACGTATATAGCCTACAGGCTACACATTTGCGCTGGCATAGGCCTACTCGTTCTGTGATCTGGCCTAGCTAATTCTACGTAACTCGAGCTAATATTAATAGTCGTCACAAGAAAGGAAAAATGGCCACGGGAGGTGACGACAGCCTGCCAGGTAGGGCCGCCAGTGAAGACCCCACCGTTGATGGAGAATCAGCACAATCACAGACTGAAGTAACGTTAGGCCTGCCTGGGCCGAGTCAGAGTGCTAGTGGACCCAATGCTGTTGGCAATGGCAGCACTAGGGGGCCTAGGCCTAGCCCTAGGGGCGCTGTGCAGAGTCTCCTTCAAAGAGGAAGGGCAGCATTGGTCATCCAGACACCAACACTCACCGATTCTGAGGAAGGATCTGTTTTTGAAACGGTTCAGAGGACATTCGGTAGCTTTCGTAGGCGGCATGATGGTGATGAGAGTGCGCAGCGTAAGTAACCTAGCCTAGGCTAGGCCTAGCCCTAGGCTAGCTGCTAACTTAGTCAGTTAGGCTAGTGCTTAGCCTTAAAGGCGGCAGATCTACTCTAGACTAGGGCCTAGGCCTAGGCTATATCATATATGGGGTATATGCCTATTGCGGTATTGCCTAACTTAGGCCTAGCCTAGGCTAGGCTGGGCCCACCGTTTGAAAAATTACAAGCCTAGGCCTAGGCCTAGGCCTAGTAGTAGTACTACTACTACTAGGCTAGTACTAGTAGTAGTACTACTGCCGGCCTAGGCTGCGCCCAGCCTGCCCAGGCCCAAGTTACTGTGGCCTAGCCTAGCCTAGGCCTAACATCTGACATTGATTTTGGTATAAATTTGAAGCTAAAACTAAAAGTATGAATTATTGATTTAATCATAGAATTATATTCTTTTTTGGTCATTTTCAGGTCCTAATTGGCTGATTAATTAGTACTTGCTTGGGGCCTAGCCTAGGTCTATTGATTTTGGAAAAAATATGGAGGAAGCCATGAACAGGAAATCTCTCTTTGATGGTAGCCTACTGAAGGAACGTGGAAATTCCTCTAGCCTACAGTAGGTGCAGGGGTTCTGAGGATCATGAGTTCAGTGTATTCTCTCCATTTCAGTATCATAACACAGTAAATTCTTTCATACTGCACTGCCATGTAAACAACTTAGGCCCTAGGCCTAGGCCTAGGTAGGCAATATTGGCATATAAATCAAACAGGCTTGATCAATCCACAAGCTGAGTTCTGCGCAACAAACTGATTTCATACGGGTCTGAGTTCCATGTATTTTCACATGATTGGAGAATTACACATTTTGTGACTTGAGCTCCTGATATTGTGTCAAAATTTGACATGAAGATGTCTCACCCATAAAGAATTCCATAATTACAGAGGCAATTTCTTTTCGAAATTCCCAAATGACCCAATTTGTCGAGAGAAACAAAGGCCTAAGTGTCCAATGAATACACTGACCCCATACTCAATACACTGAACTCATACCTTACTGCTCAAAATTAATTCCATATTATTATCTTAAGAAAAAAATGACAGCAGACATGGTAGTATGGTACGTTGTGTGTTGATCAGCCCAACCAAGTTTATCCAGCTTTCATTTTGACAAAGGTAGCCTATGTTTTGTCTTGCGATGTACACTAAACCCATGCACCTACTGTAGGCCTAGCCTAAGTAATACAGTATTACCTATTACTTAGTCATGGTTTACTGTAGCCTTGTAGGCGACAACCGTAATTCAGCTCATAGGGGTCAATAGGCGACAACCGTAATTCAGCTCATAGGGGTCAATAGTGTTACGGCCTATTGGAGAAAGTCAATAAATCGGAGTTAATTTTGTCATTTTCGGTCCCGTTTTCCCCAAACTCCTGGGAAATGTTCTTGATGATATGATCTCACATTATTTCTGCAAAAAATCCACTCAAAATCAGAGTTAAAATGCCAAAATAACGCTATGAAGTTGTCAAATTTTGATCACATGGTCTTCGTCTTACTACAGGTAGGCTCTAACTTCTACTATATTAGTTGTTTATTTGTTCAAATGTAGCCAAACTAGGGTTCCTTGTACAGATTACTGAATTCAGAGGTAACAGGGGTTTCAAAAATCAACTGACTTAGGATGCATCTCATTCGGTAGAGCGTCAGGCTCACAATCTAAGTATTGTGACTTGTGAGTACGAATCCTGTGAAGAGTAGACCAACGGTGTACGGTGATGTTTTCCAGGGTACCCTTTGGCAAGGTACGCTGTCTCCATTGCCTCTCTACCAAGGGGTTGAAGTAGGTACCTGTGAGGAACTCGAGCACAACCGCGCTGTATTCCTGCCGCCTTGTTCACTCCGGGTTTGCCAGAGTGGTGCCTTATTCTAATAATCGGGGTAGATTACTGTGTAGCGCTTTGAGCACCAGCCATGGTGAAAAATGTGCTACAAGGCACCGTATCCTATTCTATCTTTTGTAGCTCATGCATACGATTGACAGCCTTCAAGTTCAGGTATGTAACGTTTACTCATAGATTTTGCGACAGAGTAAGTTTGAGTAATTTGTCTTACTTAAAGCTTTTAATCTGTTTTCCTTTAGCCACTGCTAATAATGAAAACCTGTTTGCAATAACCATCTCAGCATACTGCAGAGATGCCTGCCATACTCCCTAGTAATAGTTATAGAGGGGTGGGGTCTAGGGGTACATTAATTGGGTAGGCCTATACCCGACATGTTTTGCAATACCAGACTATCAGAGGAATAAATCAGACCTATCCATAACATATTTCAATTCAACTTTCAAAACCGGTACAGACTCATCAACAGGCAAATAATATTGCACCATTTTGCAATTTGCCCATTTCGCAGCATCATTCCGTTACCGAACATTAGTTTGTTTGACTAATTACATGAATGAGGTTGCACCTAATTGGGCATATAGGTTATTGTCTGGGCATATGTACCCTTCCATAAAGACATGATGAATGTTTCATTAACTTCACAGAGTTTGGACAAAACGTGCTTTGTTAAAAAACCCATGTCCGTTTTGGCGTCATTCCGTTACCAAGCTCATTAATATTCATAACTCATCAAGGAAAAACATGTTCAGCTCAAAATGAAATAGTATCATCTGTAGGACATCATCTTCTGCATTGATGTAGGTGCTTTGTATGGCATAACAACACCCCAGTTATGTGCACATGATGGAATCTCTCAAAAATGTCAAAAAATTTATTCCATTACCGTGGAATTGCTGAGCACTGGTTTTGACATTGCCAGGGTAGGCTACTGTATTTGTCGTAGGGGAGCTGTTGAGTGGGGCTGACAGCAAGTGGACAAAGAAAATTTTGGATTTTGGTTCCTCCCACATCACTGGAAATGACAACATGCCAGTAAACGAGATTGTATATCTGGTGGAGGAAATGACTTTCTTGTGTTTATTTGGAATGGTGATTCGATGTACATGTAGCTGTCTGTCTTTGGGTTGTTCAGGAATATTTATAGCTAATGATCCAACATTGGCCTAAGAGTGCGGAGTATTAAATCAATCAAAGCAAAAGCTTCTCCTTCCACAGTATGAGCTACTGCACCAAAAGTTCTTGTTCTGTTTTCAGGGGCAGGACAGAAAGGAAGACGATACAAAGTCGAGTGGAATAAGGTCCCTTTCCTACTCAGGAGGTCTAACCATGACTATTTTCCGAGAGCAGCAGAATGTGATTTCCTGAAAAGGCATGGATTCGGTTAGTACTATATACCATACAGTAGGCTATGCAGCTATTTGACAATACCATGAAGAGCAGAAGGTGTTCAAGGGGTGACTGATTCTGCAACTTGGATGAAGAAACAATGTGCAGTAACCTGCCAAAACTAATATGTCTGTCGTATGGTGCGTACATGTCATGACGTCATACCCACCTTGCAGCTAATTAGGGGCGGGGCTTCAGATGGGAAGCTGTAAGATGGGTATATATTCCCTATTCACAGATTTCACCAACCAGTAGTTTGGTTGTGCCCAGGGGTGCAAATACAGGAGGGCTCAGGGCGATTTCACCCCTGAAATCACCAAAGTAGCCCCTGAAAATCACCAAGTAGCCCCTGAAAATCATAGGGAAAATGTGTTGCCGGGGCCGAATAGCCCTTGAGAATCTCTTCATTTCGAGGAGAGTAGCCCTCGAAAATTAAAACAAAGGTGGGGCGATGCATTGTAGATTTACTGTTTCAGTAGCTTAAATCCAGTGTTCACTACAGACCTGCGTTGTGCATCTGTGTGGCTATAGTGTGATGCCTAGTATTGACTAGCAGTACCTGACCTGAGATGTCAAATGTAAAAGTCAATGTCTCAAATTTAATAAGCCACTTTGGAATTACCAACGCCCATGTGCAAAACGGATAGCACAACCATTGCCATTTACTGTACAATATCGCATATAATGCATTGAATCTAACACCTTTCCGCTATTCACAACTTCATTCAAGGCATTTCCCATGAGGTTTCTGTACAACTACCTTCCCATGTATTTAACACAACTACATTGTCAAAAGAAATGAAATTATCAAAGTATGGAGATTGGTTCATGAAAAATGTCAAAAGTAAGAAGGTCTTTGGAATTCCCCATACATAAAGCACTGGTTTTGAACCTGTAATGTAAGTAATGTAACGTAAGTAACAGGATTCTCCTCTCTTTATTAGTCCTCTATGCCACAACTTGTTATTTTTCCTCAACTACTTGGTGTTGAAATGTAGGTAACAGTATGGCTTCAGCAACAAATAATGACTGAAGTTGTAAGACAATTAGTTGGGCGAGAATATGAGTTCAAAATTATGTGCAAAAATGTCATGAGATTTTTGTGAAACGTAAGTAACACAGATAAAAAGTACTCTCACAGAAACACAAAGGAATGATTTTTCTCATTTTTATCCCAGGTTATGTACGACTTGGCATTACCTGTAGGTAGGCTACTCATATGTGTATAAACAAGAATATTTCCTTGATCCCATATAAATTCAGAGGAAGGAATATGAAAGTCAAAACAGTAAATAATGATGGAATTGCCCGTAGGTTTGTTTTGTGCCAATGACCAAAATATTAACCCGGGCCAAGTTGTATTTTCACTGCATGACGTCATTACTTCCCTGGAATACAATTGGCCAGTAGTCGCGCCTACTTGCCACACTTGGCTGAACATTTTGAAAGACGGGTCACGACTGGTGCCCCGTCGACTCCGTCGACCTATAGCATGTTTAGTCATATTGATTTTTTATTCCTTGACTTCAGTCGGGGAATCTATACAGTTGCTTTGTAGAGTGTGTGTAATGCCTGAGCTTGTAATGAAGATAAGTCCGAAACAGCTGGTCGGATCAAGTTGAAACTTGGCATGTGTGTCATGTCATGACTGGTACAAGAACCCCTATTTGGGGGGGGGGCCAGGTCCAAGCCTTTTTTTTGGCCCAAAATGTGTTTGTGGAAATTGATATTTGTTGGTTATAAAATCCTCGTGAACCTGATAAGTCCAGACTGCTTGCTTGGATCAAGTTGAAACTTTGCATGTGCGTTTGTCATGACTATTACAAGAACCCTATTGGTTTGTGGCCAGGTCTAAGCGTTTTTGTGGTCAAGAACAATTTTTGTGGTCAAGAGCAATTTTCAGGAAATCCTTGTGAACACGATAACCTTACAATTTCGTGAAATCATATATTTTTGGGGGAAAAAATCCTTGTAAACGATAAGTCCAGATCAAGCTGAAACTTTGCACAATGTGTGATTTTCAGGACTAGTACAGTAACTCTTTTGTTTTGGGGGTAGGTTGAAACTTTTTCGGGTGAAAACTTACAAGATTGTGAAAATCAATATTTTTGGGTAAAAACGCCATGTAAACATGGTAAGTTTATATGGGGGATACTGTCTGCTCGGATATAGTTGATTGTGTGCTTGACATGACTAGTATAAGAACTCTACTCAATTCGGAGCATGTCTAAGTCAATACTCGAGATTATGTCAATCTATTTCACGACTCTCTTACCCCTTATCAACCTGCACCTCATCATGTCAAGTATCAGCATCTGGCAAATTTTTACGGAGTACCGGGATAGCGCCCCCCATCGTCCTTCTCATTTCGCCAGGCAAAACGTTTGGCCTGCATGACGCTTTTGCTCATGCTGGTTATGTCGATTTTTTCGGATTTGCACAATTTGTGCCAGGTGGTATCCTAATACAAGCTTAGGCTCCGGCGAGAGTATAGGGCCTTTAATTTTAACCCAGGTTGAAGTAGGGTGCTTGTCATTCCATAGACCAGATCGGCTGGATTATACGTCTACTGCAGTGGACCTGTTGGAAAAATATGCAAACATTGATTCACATCATTGGTGGCTTTGATTTTCACAGGACAACCGAGAGATGGTGTGGTGGTAGCTCCACTCAACATCAACTGGAGCATGGAGATGTTGAAGAGGACAATTAGTGAGCTGTATACGGATAAGGGGCTAGGCGTCTGTGGATTTAGCTTCGCCAGGCGGGACAAGGGGCACAGGTTACACATCGTCGATGTAACCACTGTCCTCGATCTAAAGAAGGCTGTTGGGAAGGGTCTATTGATCATTGTGCCAAACAATGACATTGAATTACCACCGGTGAGTACTGAATCGGGACCATTAAATTGTGCAATTTGATGGAGCATGGTGTTCAAGTTCATACTTTTTGATTCCTTGTCAAATCACAGAAATCTTCCTGCAGTGATTCTTCCTGTTGGCATCTCCAGTCATTTCTGGTCAGACCAAAACTCCCTGAGGGGACATATTTATTACCGAGTTCTGCCTGATAATTAGATGAGTAGCCATGACCTTTGTTGACTTGAGGGAATCAGCATGGTTTAAAATCGGCGGTAAAAGGTAGCATGGCATTAAGAGTGAAATGTCACCTCTGTGACTTTCTTCCCATTATTTTGCACCAATAATTTCTCATAATGGCTGTTGTTGCAATCTTAACATGGGTTCTATTAATACCAAATTTCATTCAAAGCACTTGTTTGTTCTAAAGTGATGAAGCAAGACAATGGTGTAGGTGAACTTATTTTTTTCCAGGAGGGGACATGTATTTTGTCTCACAGGGTAGCCTACATTTATAGAGGGAACATGGTGAGTTCATATAGTGTTGTTGTTCCTGAACTCTTAACATGAAAGTTCTCATTAAAAACAAAAAGCCATTGGGCGTGAGTGCATGTGTGCTATTATTACATGCAATTTGCACTTAATTGGTTACTTGATAAATGTGTGGTTATCCGCATTCCGTTAGCTTCATTGCAAGACCGACCACGTTTGCGTTCATCCAGCTAGTGTTTATTCCGTCAGTTTAACAAACAAATAATAAATTGATGACAGAAGAGCTCCATCCATCATATCCGTGTGTTGTGTCCGTTTCTCATAATACAAGTTGATTGGGTTGCCTGATCAGTCAGGAATCCTTTCAACATTGAATTTGGCAATAAAATGGGGTCATCAGGGCTCGAAATACTTTTTCAATTTTGGGTGCTCTTTTCGGAAGAAAATGACCTTGTGTACATCATTTTGGGTACGTCTATGCAGCCCTCAACACTAAAAATCGCCCCCGTCAACTCAATTTCGGGTGCTCTTTTGAAAACTGTTTCGGGGCGAAATCGCACTGAGCACCTGTTTTTTTTTAGCCCTGGGGTCATACGTAGGCCTACAATTAGGCCCCCAATACTTGAGATAAGTGATCGTGGCAATTAATCTCCTCCAGTGTGGATACAATAGTGGAATCATAGTATTATTAGTTTCATTGTCGGATAGACTCTGCTGTCCTTTTCCTAAATGCCTGCGGGAAGTTCTCAATTATAAACAGGTCAGGGCTGGAGTCGTGTCCACCCAATCCGAGACCGAGTCACGATATCCGAGTCTGAGTCATTGCATCCGAGTCACGAGTCCTTGCAGTCCGAGTCATGAGTCACGCCATCCGAGACCAAGTCCGAGTCACGTACGTCATCTGAGACCGAGTCACTGAGTCACTGTGGTTTGCTACCATGTCCGTGGTTCCCTATTACAGGGAAGTTAGCGGTATGTGCCAATAGAACAGAGCCAATACATTTCCACCTGTACATGGTTGGTGCGCTTGTGACTATTTTTAGGGTAATTCATTGTAATTGCAGTGTAGTTATCCTCCTACATATATGCATCCGGTCTCGGTCCAAGTCACCGAGTCCTTAGCCTCGAGGCACGAGTCCGAGTTACGCGTCACAAGTCATTGCATCCGAGGCACGAGTCCTTGCAGTCTGAGTCACGAGTCACGCCATCCGAGTCACGAGACCGGTCTCAAGTCATCCAGCACTGATACAGGTATCTCACATTATTTGTGAAAAAAAATAGTGAAAAAGGGACCCATAATGCCCACATGCCAGCCCGGAATTGCTAATTTTGCCACATATTACCAGTGTAGTAGTAAGGCGGAGATACATGGGGGTCAATGGCAACTTTGGGCCTACAGTTTGAGCATCCTATCAAGCCCGATTTTTAACAAATTATTATTTTGCAGACAATAAAATGTCCAAATTACGCAGGTAAATGAGAAATCATACAATTGGGAGTGGTTAACAGGAAACCGACTGTTTCCTTGAATGGTGTTTCGGTTACAGTGGCCGGTATTCAAATGCAATGCCACAGCCCTGTGGCCCCGTGACCCACTCTAGCAATGCGGCTATATCCACTGAAATACTAGGCAATATTTTGTGATACCGTATTTAACAGGAACGAGGTACGAAAATTCGGGGGAAAATGAAATACAGGAGAGAAACTCACCGTTAGCAAGTCCCAGCTTGTCCTAAACCAGCTGGCTGCATTGCATTTTACACACTTCTGCAATGCCCAGTCCATTCCAAACATTTCTGCATAATTGAAACCTTCAAAACGTGTATAATATAGCTTCTGTAGGTAAAATTTACTATCAACAATTTGTCTCTAATAAATGTGACCCCCCTTCCGAGAAATTTCACACCCTCGGGGCGTTCAGTAGAGGATATACTGTACACATAACTTTATATTGATGCTTCAAGCTCAGGTTATGTCCCTACTTCGGGGATATTATGGTTTTGTCACCGCCGCCGCTTGACATTTTTTTTTGTGTTAGTGCTCTCATGTTCCGTCACTTTGTTCAATTGTCATGAAACTCAGCATATTCAGCCTATGAAAACCTCGGATGAGTTCGCCTGTGGGATACGGCAACCCCCTGGGGACTGCTAATTCGCATACTTGGGTAAATTTTCATCTTTATATATATGGGGGCAGTTTTTTGTGAAGGTCATTCCAAGGTCATTTGAGGCCATTTTGAATTCTTCGAGAGAAAAGTAGAGTCACAGATCTGTGCATTCCAGAACATGGCGACCGTTTTGGGACCAACTTTGATTTTTGCTGCATGTGACCCCTCCACGGCGGTCGTGTTGAATTTGCTATATTTTTAAAGTTTTTTTTCCCGATCTGGCTGAAACTTGGTATATGGGGACAATAATTGATGCTGGAAAAGTGTGATAATGTCAAGCGCATCCAAGGTCAAATTTGAAGTTTGGTATTTGGCATCAAGTGGTATGTATGCATGGGGACTGGGGATATTACACGTGGGCGGTTCATCCGCCAGCTGATGTCTAGTTCAATTTCAAACTCCCAGTTGTTGTGAAATGAAGATGATACTTAGTTCAACTGGCCTGACATGACTTATGTTTGTTCCCTCAGGCAGCAAAATCCCTTGTTTCCACAAAAGACTATGCATACACATCATGCTTCTCGAAATTGTTCACATCAAATGGGGACATCAGATCATTCTGCCTCTACTGTACATAATTTGCCTTGAATGTTTGAACAATGCTACATTTATTGTGGTGAAATAGTGCTGAAACCAAACTTGTCTGTATTATGTAGGCCTAGACAATACAGACCTGGCCTACAGTAGTGCTACTTAACATTAGCAAAGCATAAGAAATGCATTTGCACTTGTCCCCTTCGCAACATCGAGCTGTCTCATCCGCACCATTTTAACAGACCAATTTCAAATGTCTACAATTATTTTCTTCTGTGTTTGCAGGGTATTCCACAGCTGCGAGAAGGCCATCAAACCCCAAGACGGGTTGCCAGAAGAGCTCGCCAGGCTGACCAACCAGCAAGTGCAACAGGTATTGTAGTGTTATTAACTCACACTGCTACTGCAGTAGTCTATATTGCCATTCTACTCTGTAATCTATCATTATTTTTTGCACAAGTTGTGCAATTTTTGGAACTGGATATTGCCGCAAGGCAGCGGAGAGTTGAGATAAGGGTTGTCCTCGCCCTAGGTGAATTATCTTCCAAGGTTGACGAGCTCCGCCTGCCCACCACTGGATGGATGCAGTTTAATGTAATGCCCAGGACCAACCAACTCCATACTATGCACTCTCTATGAACAGTGGGTGTACAAAAGATGTACCGGTGTCAAAGGTCATTTAACATAAGTTGTGATTTTATTTGTAAAAAGTGTAGTAGCGTGGCTGTGGTGTCTGAGGTCCGGCAGGAGCCAGTCATCACTGGTAGAGACTCCCTGGAATCAGTGGACAGTTTCTGTTATTTGGGGGATCTGATTAGTTCTGGCAGTGGGGTGTGCAAAAGCTCTAATATTATCAGCATTAGATGTGGGTGGAATAAAAATTTGCTCACCTCAAGAATACTATCTGTACATATGAAGAATATGGTTTTTGATGCCTGTGTTAGGATCATTGTTCTCTATGGTAGTGAGACCTGCGCAGTCAAGGAGGAGGACCTTCGAGAAATGAAATGAGTATGATCACATGGATGTGTGGAGTGACTTGTAAGAAGTCTGAGGAGTTGTTAGGACATCTGGGCCTCAGTAAAATTTGCAGAGTCATAGACTGAGGTGGTTTGGCCATATCGAGGGACACTGTAGAGCATTTGATCAAAACTTTAGATAAGTTTCACGCCTCACAAAGAAGATTTTTGCTTCCGAACGTTGGTCAGTGTTCCTTCTATGATGCTCCATTGAGGTTGTACCCAGCATTTGTTTCAATTCTTTTTGAAATGTGTGTTTGAAATTACTGTTTTCTAGACCATGCTGCCAATGATAGAGACTTGCCAGCAGTTGACATCGCTCCTCCAGGACCGCAGGAAGGCCGTCAGGCTCCTAATCCCCCAGCAGGAGGTATGATTGTTATTTTTGTCTCGCATGAACAAAGTACATGGGAGAGTTTAGTGATCACTTTGGCGTGTCCGTGTGCATAGGTGTGTATGTAACCGGTGGCCACCTGTGATACAGACACTTAACTTTGTCACGAGCAGACAGGAATGGGAATACATTGCAGTGGGGAGCTCTCCAACTCCATCAGGGACCATTGCCAAATCATCACTGTGTGACTGCAGCCCTATTGTGTTGGCCTTGCATACCTCCATGCTTGAGCGAGCAACTGGCAGGGCAGCTCATTTCACGGTCCGAGTACCAGTGGCAGTTTGGGGCTGATCCGAGCTATTTGGATTGTAATGTATGGGACAATTACAAGATTTGAAGTTGATGGTGGTTACAAGAGAAATGGAATTTCATGCATTAGTTTGTTATAATTGTTATACTCTCTATGACAGACCCAGCGACGATTGAAGGAATGTCTTTGCTTCAAATGCGCTTCAGTGTCAGTCCGGACCAATGAAAATATGTGGCAAGGATCCTCCTGGCCCATATCAAATGATAGGAAATTATGGGGAGTCTGAGAGTATTTGGGGGGGGGGGTTCCGTCGGCATACCCCTCCCTCACGCAACTCTGTCCTGGGTAAGAGAAATCACAAGACAGAGCTTCATAGATCATTATAACAGCAGCGGGCTCAGCACTGAACCTTAGTGCACACCCACCTTTAGGTGGAAGTCATCACTGAAGGAACTGTCCACTCTGACTCGAGTCTTGGCATCCTTGCCTTAACAAAGAAAACAAGCCATTCAATGTTAAGTCTGCACATAGCCCACCAAATCATCTCTCAAGACATCTTATTTTTGCTAAAGTACTTCTCTTGCAGCTGCCTACTGTAATTGTGACCCAATATATTGAATCTTAGGCTGCATTTGTTCTTTTCCTATTGAAGGGGTTCTTCTATCATGTTTGATCATTGAATCTATGCAGTTGACATATACATGGTGTGTTTGTGTGTGTGGGAGTGTATGTATGTGTGTGATGCCTGAGCCTGTAAACACCATAAGTCCACTTTGGCTGGTCGAATCAAGTTGAAACTTTGCATGTGTGTTTGTCATGACTAGTACAACAACCCTATTGTTTTGGGGGCAGGTGCAAGTATTTTTTTGAGTCAAAACTTATGTTTTTCCACACTTATCTGGAAAATCATTTTAAA
>JAUOBX010123267.1:0-18829 GCA_032360705.1 Eupentacta quinquesemita
CCCCCCCCCCCCCCCCCCCCCCCCCCCCCCCCCCCCCCCCCCCCCCCCCCCCCCCCCCCCCCCCCCCCCCCCGGAAAGGTAAATGACAGGAATAGGGTTTATACATTTTTCAGAGCAGTATTTTTATTATTTGTATTATTTCTCAATACCGTTCCACTATGCTGCTCAGAAGAGGTAACATTTAACAATTAAAATACCTACGACTGTCTTGATCATTGTAGGGTCCCGAGAAAGACATAGGGCCGGCAAACAAGACTTATCTCACTGGGATTGTTACATACGGGGCTCGGCTCCAAATTCCAATGTCCAATTCAATTGACCTGGATTCCTTTCTATACTTATCGAATCAGGGACGACGTTCATGGAATTATATCAGCTCTGCCAGATGATGGTTACTTGAATAGATGGCGACAGCACAACATATATGCGCCGTGGCATTAACCTATGAGTTTTATCGATAGCTTTTATGAACTGATTAAATATGTATGATATTAATTTAGTAGAGGCGTTCAATGTCACCTACTTCATTAAGTATGTAGCTAAGGAATCATAGGAATGTCCTTTAGGGCTGGATCATATGACATGTCGAACGGTAATGTGCCGTCTGTGTTATGGATCGACACACGAATAGTAATGATTGCTATTTACTGATTTATTGCACTACTTTCGTCATCACAGTTGGCATATCGGAATCGAGTGGATCTTGCGGGGTAATATGTATACTGCTGAGCTTTATATCACTGAACGTACAAGGTGTTCCCTAGAGGACACGACTGGATATCATAGCAGATGTGAAATTGAGCAAATAAGTGGTGCTACATAAAACGGATTCACTAACACTTTCCTATGTTATATGTAGGCGAGTGTAGGCGAGAGGTGATGCTTGTTGGCTGTAGAGCTTTTTAACTTTGACAGTATATCATGAACAGAATCTGACTGATATTTGCAGATGGGCTGAAATATCACGAACTACAGATGGGAATTCTCATATGTTTTTACAAACAATCCCATGTGGTGTCAATTGCAGTTGCCGTTCAACATGCACTGATGTAAACTAAAGAATGCAGTTCAATGAATAACTAACAAGATATGTAATTGACGAGGCCTGACTGGGACGTACGCTGGTTGGTACATACGCTCGTGCGCTAGAGCAAGACGTGTTGACACATGCGTGGTATACGAATTAGCGAGGAGTACCAGGAATGTGAAGATATGGACCTATTTGGGTTTCATTGACCCGAAGTTACCACAAGAGGAACCCCTGTTTGCCATGGACACTAAACATTAGTTTACTATTCCTAAAAGGTGGAGGGTTAACCCTAATCAGTATCACTCAGAAACATAACGCTCACTCCCACAGTGAATAAAATAAATGCCTTATCAAACCAACAAAAATAACATTGGTGATTGGTGATGGCTCTTTCCACCATAATTATAGGGTATGATTCATTCCCACTGAAAAAGTGCAATCTATTCTATTGAAAGCCTATCAAGATCTAATACAGAAGATAGTTGTGCCCATTATGTAAAAAAATTAGTGAAAATATTTAGTGAGAAGAACAAATATGAACGCAATCCTGAAAAATGAAGCTAAGACAAGAGCGGCCGTTGAGAAGTACACGGACCCCAACAAATTATTCCTCATTCAATCCATGAATAAGAACCCTGAATAACGAGGAACCCATTAACTACTTAGCTGTCAATAGTCTCACCACCGTAATATTAAAAGCATTTTGTGTCTCATAAGGTACATTTGAAACAGTAAACTATGTATAGATGACGGAAGCCTCTAATACATGACTCAGTGCTCATGACAACCCATCCCGTAGTCATGGGCTGCGGGCATCCACATATAGTGGACATATAGCGAGGGTAGCAGCGATTTCATTTCCAGAGACCCGAATATTCTAGCGCAGTCTGACGGTTACATTCACGCCCAAGGAAGGAACTAAGTTCTACTACCCCTTGAAGAGTCAACACAATCCAAACTAATTGGATCAATAGGAGACGTTAGAAATCCATTAGATGGGTTGGTGACGGGCCTCAAATTCTATGTGCGTTGCGTGTTAGCATTTACCACACATCTGTAGTGATGTTCACCTTCGTGATAACGTCTGATGAACGCACTTTGCGTGACTTACAGAGTCAATAGGAATTGCGATGTTGCCCAATAGACAGACAGACAGAAATACACAAAGGCTCAAAGATAGACACATTGGGAAGTTTGGGAATAATGACCACCTTGACATTGCTTTATTAAAGTGACGTCACTGTACAGTATATATACCACGATCCATTCGAGGAATGCCTGCAAAATATTTAGGATATACCAATGACCCTGAAGCAATCACACAAATATGCACATGTATTTGAAGAATTCCCGGGGAAGATAAATAATCCATCAATGTAAAGTAGAGGGGTAAATGCCACAACGTTTATAATTTCAGCAATATTTATTATATACATCATTAATCGCATATCGTAATGATTACCAAATGGGCATCGCAGAATAGTCGGCCGTAATATCTACTGTGTAATAATATTATTATTAATATACATACGAAGAACGCGGGTAAGTCCATTCATTGACATGGCAATGAAATGCCAAAAATAAACACTCAGAATAAGCCGATGATTGATACCTCCATATCTGATATCACAGTCGAATGAACAGGTAAATTTCCATCGCTACCTACTGCGATACGACTCCAAATGGACACTTCGTACCTCGGTGCATTGGTCACATGTATTAATTTAAAGGCGGTGAAACCCAATCATTTAGGTTTATGGCGATTTTTCTATGATCCTGTTCTTAAGCACAAAGTATCATGCTCTCTGACGTATTTGCGTCAATGTTGCATATGGTGGTTTCTATATGACAAATGTACGAGATGATACAATGGGGTGGCGATGCAGGAATTGAACTCTCAAATATGAGATTGGCATGTTGGTACAGACGTGGTCATGAACAACAACTTTTAACCAATCAGTCGGAAATGCTCTTAACTGGCATCAATTGCAGGAAACTAACCTAACTGTAAATATAGGTTGGTCCTCGTGATGTCAATCTGGATTTGTCTTGCTAGATTGTGGCTAGGACCATTCCATGAAAGCGTCCAGGAAGTGTTCAATATTGCCCACGTCTTGAATGAGAGGGGACAATCTGTACAAAACGCGAACACGGGCGTGTTTTTTTTGGAGCCACGTTTCAGGAATGCAGGACACGCGTTGCTTGCGACTTTCATCAGATCATCGATTATGCAACACTGCAGCCAGTCCAATGATTACCACCCACTTCACAAGTACACGCTCTCTTAATCATGGGACTATTTGATTTTTGAATCGATTCATGGAGCTCACAGAAACAATCCACTCTATTTTAACAGCGATGCATTACCTGACAGTATGATGTATGATGTTCCAGTATAATACCCAACCCAACCCATTGAAATTTGTCTGAAGTCATTTTTCAAACAAATTAAGATTGATACAGTTCCTGAAAGAGCATTTTCTTAGCTTCCAAATGATATATAACACTTGATATTTATTAGTTCAGATAATATTCTATCCAATACCCTCCAAAATCCAAATCACATGTTCGGTGCCCAATGCAGCTATTTTTTTAGCTCTCACGCTCTTCGAGTGAGTGCAACTTCCGACTCATTTCAATGGGTTTGGGTCACGGAGTGATCCCCCAGGCCTAACACTGGACAACCAATAATATTACACAACTCCGTATCGAGTGCGCATTCACTGAACGTGTTCTTCACTTTTGCCTGATGAGGCTATCATCTGGCGGTAATATCCCTCGCCACATGGCTCCTTGTTCGACGACATGCTTACCAATGTCGACATGAACAATACACCTCAACAAATTGATCATGCCATGAGTTACTAGTAATGGGACGCGGCACTCGCAGCTCAAGCTCTCGGTGGCAATGATCTATATGGCTTTGATTTCAAATTCGAACGTCTTATTTAATTGACCCGCTCCCGTCTCTATAATTAAGGTCAACGAATATCTGCAAACGGACGTATCATTCTGGACATTATTAGCCGCAGTGATTTATACGCCTATAATGATAATTTACGATGGACCCTACACGTGCCGGTGTATGTTACACAACAACAATTACACAACAAGCTTCAATAAATCAAACACAGACAATTTTTGTAAGGATTATTAATGTAATATTTACCAAGAGTGATTTATGTCCTTCGAGTGGATTCAATGAACCAAACAGTGAATACCATGACCCGTATGACTTATTGCTGCAAAGCAATTCAAATGATACATACATGTATAGCATACACATGTATTGACTTAATCTATAGCTATGGATCGATCCACAGGCTTAGATTTAGGGCTTCAGAATGAGGTTTGGATTTCTCACTGGAATTTGGTAGCGATGAGAGGATACTTTTATTGTAACCCTCTGTTTGTATTCAACAAAAGGACAACCATCCCCCATCCCCCAGAATTGTCTCTCCTGTATCTGTACCCGCGGATTAAAAAAACCCACTCAGTTTCTGATAATTCATATGCTAGATTTTTCCAGGCCTGGGATCAAAGATAAGGAGGCTGTTATTTGTTTGAATTTGAACGAGGTCACTGAATTTGCATATTCAGGCCGTTCATCGCCATAGTGTGGTATACGGCAAACACGAACTTTTGCCGTAGAGTTTATCTTAGTTTGGGTCATTTCTTAAAAATGAATATTCCACCAAATCTCCCGTCTGTAAACAGGGTTGTCACGAGCTATGTCTGGTCATCACATGGATTTAGGCAAAATATAATTGGACTTGAAACAAATGAAAAAGTATTATTTCACAGAAATAGTAACATAAAGAGGATATTATAGCATATATATTATAGAGACAACAATATAGCCTACCAACAGACTTGCTACAGTAATCAACAACTATGGCGTGGGAATCAGTGCAGATAAGTCTAAGGTTTGGGTGAATATTCTGCGCTCCGTCCATAGAACATTCATAGCTGGCTCATTTATCCATTCGTGATCATGAGAATATCCATCCGTCTGCATACTCGATTAGCTTGGTATCATGAAGGGGAGAACTATTCTTTAGTGTGCAGATTTCTCACAGTCATCGATCCAAAGGGTATGTTCAACTGTTTTTCAGTCATGACCATCATCATCACTAATCATTTCCTCCCACCCGTTATTTGATGCTCAGATCTACATATCGGATGACAGAAGTCTGGTTTGGCAAAGATATCAGTGACCCTTGCCGTGTTTATTGAAATCGATCACATCCATCCTACGATTTTCCTATGCATCGCCGTTCACTATGTCTATTTGTAGCGTATCCGGTTTTTCACCAAACAGAAGGGTGACATTTTACCTCGTTTGAGGTCTGTGTCAACAGCGTACCCTCGAGCTCGAGATGACGGATCATCAACGGAAGTAAGAACAGATTCTAATGACTCCTCTCTCAATCACTCTCTGCTTCGTACTTATCGTTATTACTCAGGAGCTTGCACACTCATTGCACATGTTGGTATTGAGGTATAGGTTACAAGTTTACATGATCGACTTGTTCGAGCTACCGTGTTACTCAGCTATCGAATTAAAGCGTTTACTAACTTAACTACTGCGGCACCCTGCCTGCAAAATGTTTTTACAGGGTAGGATAGCACATTAAAGTTAGTAGGAATAATGTATTCCGGATATCTAGTAAATGTTGATGTTATACGACAGTTCGTGACGTGTATGCCCTAATGAGAAGCTATGCAACATTTTACTGCTTCAAACGACACTTTTGTGAAGATATCATTCAGTCGATGTCATCTACTTTGTTAGGCATATCACGCTATTCTTCATCTGTAAAAAAAATCCGAACTAGTAATTTTGTGGAAGCCTCCGTGAATAAATTAGGTAGCCTTGCTCAACAGCCTGAAGTTGCACGATGCGCTTTGTCTCTACAGAAAAACAGTAAGTTGATATACAATGAGATGCCCTACACGGCATCCTCGCATCTGTTCAACCGACTCTATATTTTGTGAGTGTTGAAAATACATTTGTGACAAGTACTTCCGAAAGCTGCTATAATTTGAATAAAGTAATCCTATATTCTCAGTCTATTTGCATTCCGGAGTCTCTGGACCGACCTTAGCAAGCTATTAAAGCTAAAATGTAAATACGATGTATAGCAGGTACTTGAAATCGAAATAGATCAACACTATCACAACCCCTATCCTAATCTCCACCATAACGATGAATATAATCGATGCTTTAGAGCTTGTACTCATTTAGCTGATCATTATTGAACCTATGTACTGTTAGTCCGTTTATACAGTGTGTATTACACCTGGTACTTGACCACCGTTATGGTTATGATACCTATATCCATTTCTATTGATACAACAACTCCGAAGGTTCAGCATACCTGACGTCGTCCTTAATTGATCGGACTGATCCCTCAAGACTGACAATGCCGTTTACTGAGCTTCCCCTATTCTCCGCGTCACACTATGTTTTGCAAGCTACGTCAGTAGCTCCGTGCTCTTATGTTCCTAAGAACCCATCGCTATTAGTTTACGCAAGTACTTTGTATCGTTGACCTGCGTAATGTAAACATTACTCCCCAATATTGCCGCACATTGTCACAAGCATATATCGGCTTCTATAAACGTGCTGCTCGATCTTTATCACACCAGCCTGTTCAGCATCGCGAAACCCAAGATGCAACTGGTTTAATCGAACCGTTGTGGGGTTGCTCCACCAACGACGTCTGAAATTGGAACTGTATTGCCCCTCACCTTAGCTTGATCAATGCGGCTAAGCACTTTATGCGGTATGCCTGGGGTTTACCGAAGTATACCTGAACTGAATGAGGAAATGATATTCCCAATCCTGACACACCCACCCCTCTTGTTAAAAAAAATCGCTCAGTACTAAATTCATCGAACAGTGTCTTGCTGAATAATTGCTGTCATTGCGTTTGTCGTCACTTTGTTTAGTTAGTCACAGGGAAAACGCCTCCATTTGAGGGGGAAAATGCAGACATTATCTCCTGTAACAAAAACCTGCATCACATTTCACGAAACTGTGTTCGTACTAGTAAATGATAAACAAAGCCACTGAACGCGATTTATCAGCTATGTAGCTGTTTCTCCTGAATTCGACAAACGAAATATGCTAACCCACAAAAAGGAGACGATACCATTGTTATCCGGCTCTTTCACAACATACAGGCGATTATCGGTAGCGCCGTGAACATACTTCCGGTTTTCAACCAAGATGGTACCCAGTTTGTTCTAGATTGCTCCTTGTTCTGTTGTAGTCACTGAATAAGTGACACTCCACATAAGCATATCACGTTGACAAATTATGTTTCAGTGTTTGGCAACCAGTCGAGGAATAAGCTAAGGACACGTAATTTTCAAAGTATAATTTACGCACTTCACACAACTAATATGTGATTAGGATCTGAAATGTTGGTTATTCGTCACCGTGACCGAACAATTGGCACCCGGACAATTCCCACTCGGACAATTCCCACTCAGCAACATTGCTTTTTAGTGTCAGAGTTAGTGTTAGGGTGTGAAGTTAAAGTCTCGTTGTGGGTGGCAATTGTCCGGGTGGGAGTTGTCCGGCAATCATTCTTCACATATACGTTTACTAATTAACATAATTATATGAAGTTTTTCGATGACTGCGCTGTCCTTTACACATTGTATTTGTAATGTACGGTGCCCTGTAAAACCATCTCATCTACACTACTGCCATGCTGTGTGTGTTACTGTCAGTGGAACGATACTAACACGATGTCTCACAGTGAAACAGTTTACGATTCTTACTTGGAATAATACATAGCTTGAGTACCGAATAACATTAGGATAATGCTAACATCTGTCATAAATCAATTGATTACATACACACAACTGCGCATGTCAACAAATTCGGCCAACTCCTCTTCACGACCATTTCATCCGTATCAAATTAACGCCGAGCAGCGCAAAATATATTTCATTTTGTACGTTTGGATTATTAACAACCGTGAATGAAATTCTCTTTTTGCTGCTAAATGGATATAAATGCGATCTTCAACAAATGAATGGCTCAATTATACGATAAAAAGAAGAGGAACGAGATGGCAGGAATACATGAAGTGGAAAAGGTTGGTACAGTAGAACGAATGAAAACCGGGACAAATGAACAAGTTGAAAACGAGAAAACAAGTATTCAAATAAGGAAATTCGAAATATGTAGGTGTCTAGTTGCTGTAAGGAGTAAATTAAGCTGGGAAACAAGGTACTATGATTTAGCATCACTTTGATATGGTCTATAATGACATGTGACGCCTATAAAACGGAGTATGGTTATATACCTTGAAATTAGACAACAACGCCTGAAACAGTGGGATATAAGCTATTTCGAGAAAGTACGCAACTACTACGAATCAGCAGCAACAGCGCACCTGTGTTTCCTGGTTAGCCGCTCGTGATTATTGTGTTGTTTTTAGGGTTAGGGTTAGGTTGCCCATCATGACTCGCGTTGACAGATTGGTTTATCGGACATAAAGTAGTTTTAAAATCTTAGAGAGACCCTTGTTCCATCATTGTAATGTAATATCGAACACATACAAATACTCGTTCTCTTTAATAAAGGTAACAATGCAAATGAAAATGTGTGATAGGAGAATTAGGACTATTACAATATATAACAGCACGTTACAGCGCAGCAAGGAATCCGTATACGACTTGTGTTATTAATGACCTTCATGATATAATTGCGGATTATCGAGTTACATAATAGGATAATACAATCCAATTTGTCGCGCAGAGAGATGATGAAATGAGGGGCCATATGTTACCACATTGAAGGACTGAGATAGGTGGACATCCCAGTGTCAAAATAAATTAGGCTAACACTGTTTGACAGACATATGCGATTGCAATATGACTGATGAACAATGCAGAGTACTAGAGGGCGAGTTATCACGGATATGGTGATTGCACGTGAGTTGCATGGTCTTTTCATAGTGGGTGCATGGTGACTGATAGTAGATGGCACGGCCAGTAGTATTGTATGTTAGAAAATAATAGGTATAATGCAGTACTATTTATGACAGAACAGTGGGCTACAGAACTGTTACAAACAGGCACTTAGCTCGATGAAATATGTTTAGGTCTCAGATGGGGACGATTATATAACAACTGAATTGACGATGATAGCTGAATGATGTCAATTTCCTTGGCTTCATTAGGCCTTGAAGAATTAACGAGGTATTCGGTACAATTTCGCACAAACATCTCTGGAATTTCATGGCTCGGGCATTTGGACAAGTTCGATAATTTTCATCAACATGTTTCTACTAGAAGGGTCTTTTTACTCCAAGCGCCAAGAGTTAACATGGTAAGCTATGACACTGTTTTTCATTATTCTATCACCGGGAGTCCAAGGTCATATTCAGCGGGATAGACTGAGATAAATGATACAGTATCTGTTAAATGTCAGAACCTATTAAACCGTTCTGACCCTTGGAGCTGGAATGATTATGGCTAGGCTGTATTAAATAACTTATCCTGCCGTGATGAAAAATATTTGAAGTACTTTGAGAACTTCTCTAGCAGAGGGGAGTGCATCTCTTTTGATAGTGGCACCATACTGATATACTAATCTCTTATTAATATTGTGTGTTCTCCATGCCTAACTAGTGTATTTCTGTATATTGGTATGTCCTCAATGAAACTTATCACTTATTATTGTAGGCTTTTTAAGGGTCGTGGTCCGTATCGTTTATCCGATATTTTCACAGTCTATCAATTCAATTGCAATACAATGACCCCTGAAACATGTGAGTCAATCGGTGACTGAGGTTGTCTCATCATTGTCATTATCGTTATACTCCTCTAAACAAGTAACCAAGGCAGAGCGTTCTAACAGCGCTTTGTGAATGTTATAATTGTGTTGTGTTTATTGTAGAATATCAAATACATTGTACACTTGCGCTCCCTTCCCCACCAACTAACCCTAATCTTTTTTTGATGTTTTGTTTCTGTTCCAACGAGGCATCGTTACACAGCAACATTTAGGCGATGGAGCAGTTGAGTTTGATAGAGCCTTCTCTTTCACAGGCACAACATAACACACACATAGTTAGATCCTGTTTTTATTCACCGCATATAATGCTCATTTACTATGGTATTAGGTAATTCCAAAACGTCCTCTTAGAGTTACGCTGACAAAGTCCACCAGGTGAATGTGGGTTAGCGGAATATGTTACGTTCATTGTGATCATATGAGTGGAAAATGTTGAACAAAATTATATGAATATTCTGTATTCAATTTACAAAGTTTGAAATCATATCATGTGTGTGTCGTGTTAATAAATTCATAATTTGAGCTCGTACTAGAATGTTATTTCAGACTCGTTCTATAGGCTTCGTAATTTCGTCTCATTTAAATAGGTTCGCACAAATCGGGTGAACCAAAATAAAGGTCGGGAAGCAATGTTAGTTCTTGAAAATAACATGCATAAACTGAGATGCGCTCATAGTTCTGTTGAACATTTCCTCGAAATGCTCTGAACATGGACTGATAAAGTACAGTCGTTCCTCGGGTTGTGGCCATGGTAGCAGGGTACGCACGTACCTGTTTCCACACAATAAATTCCGTCGCCTAATCGTGATCGTAAACTGACGATGCTTCAGTACTCACGGGAAATTGGAAAGTCTGGGATTATTTGCTGCCACAAAGTAATGAAGGCCTTGGCTTATTGGCTTCTTGCGGTACCGTTGATAATGTTGATGTTGATAACCAGACATGAGCGCTCAGGAATGTAGGCTTGAAATGAAGTCATGCGTCAGTGCAGTTGATAACACAGAACACTACACCATCAGTTGTGCCATATAAACTTCTCAACAGCTATACTAATGGCGGAATGTATTCCTATTAGAAAACTTTCGCCTGGAAGTTCTTAGGTGTCAGAAATGAGGAGCTGTACGAAAATTGTGTAGAATCTTCGTGCATCAGTTGCGGTAGTTAGAACGATCAGATGAGGAGTATCTCTATTCTACAACGCTCCTCTAAACTGCGGGAGAATAGAGTTAGGTATATTGACATTGATATGGGGCGAATCACAGGATTGCATGCCACTATCATAGCTACTACTAAATTTAATTCAACTTCAAACTGCACTCAATCAGTGTATCACGTACAGACGAACTCTACCAGCCCAGTCTCTTCAGACATCAGTGTTGGAGCAGTACCGGCGAATACAGTTCTGAAACCTGCGAAATGATGAAATCCCCCTCTAACCTGTACACTGCTTTATTGGATTCTAGATTTGGAGTTACCGGAAGCGGAATCCACTTATTGCTACTGTAAGTGGATAAGTGTCTGGAGAGATCCTTGAACGAGTAACGAGAACCAGGATATTCCATTACAGAAGGGACGAAGGAGCTAATGACAGTATCATGGTGAGCGAGGCATTACTGAATCATTGCGATGAATATCACATATTGAAATGAGTAAACAGCGTCATGGCCAAACTAGGAGTATAGGATGTGATCAGGGGTGGGGGCACGGAAAATAGGAAAATAATCTTTGGGAGAGTAGCCTCGTAATTGGTAAAGAGATCTCAAATGAAATTTTTAGATTATTTCGTTCAGAGCAGTTCTAGGGAGTGAAATCAGGTATTCACAGAGCGATATCTTCTCAGAGAATGGACGTAAGCTCAGGATGACACTTGGGAGTAGTATTTTACGATGATTAGAATTAGTATAAATTATGTATATTCTCTAGTCTTGTCGATAGTCTCCGAACAGTACAATACATACAATATCATACTACCAAACGATGTCACTATCTATTCCATAAAATGTGTGTATCGTTCGGACAGTTACTAGTTGTATTTGCCAGCCACTCGGTGTTTCGTAACTTCTTCTTTTTTGCCACAGTGTGAAAACTTGGAATGTGGTTCCACGCGTGGTTATTTGGCGTTATACTGCGACTTACGGTCTGGTATACAGTACCAAATTGCTCAGCGTCTACTGATCTAGTTTTCAAGGAATCGTGTAAGTATGTTGGTCAATCAAGCTATAACCATAATTTACTGTATGCATAATTGATTCTGTTCAAAATCGTCCATTTATCAGTCATATTATGGTACATAGGTCCACCTACCAGAAACGTCCTAACAAATGCTCATCATCATACATTGGGGTCACGAACACATGTAGACGTCGTGTAGAGTTTCTTTAGTTGATATAGATGTATGTTGACTGTTATATGATGGTCTCAAACTCTCAGTACCGGTACCTTCTTCCTCGTGTAATAAAATCAGTATCGTCATGTAAAACAGACGTGAAGTCAGCATATATGTATGCATACGTTTGATTGATTATGTCTAGTAGTAATGAGTGCTAATTGAACATTTAGTTATAGTATGTGGGTGGGATTGAAAATTCGTCTTTTTCACGAATCCTTCCAGCCCCATCGGTTGCGAAATTTGAAAAATCGACGACCAAGATGACTGATATACGCCTCAAAGAAAAGTCGTGTCACCGACTGTGGCTTTCCCTGCCAATCGGAGCAATACATATTAGTAGCGCTTCTTTCTCCTCATTACTATTAGGACTGTGTTGAACAATACATCAATCATGCTGTTTCATAATTTTCAAGAAAACAAACGAAAGTCTTCCGGTTGTGTCATATAATGTGATACATTGATATTTTCATCAGGCCCATATGCTTCACTTACGAGAATACTGCAGTAAATAACGAAATGAGGAGATGTATCAGGTGATATATACGAGTGGAGAAAGTTTTGCTATGCATCTATGAACAATGTTAATGATATCCCTTCAATTCCCAATGATTTGAGACTGAAGAATGTTATATTTTAAACTTCTTTCATTCGTTTGTTTGCTCAATAAGACTATCTATAAACAATTTGTTTCGTAACTGGTGAGACCTACATTTCAAACAGGCAGGGCAACACATCATATAGCTCAATGGGCACTGATTAGATCGACTTAGCTCGTACAACATACAGCGAAACTAACTACCGTTTGAGCTTCCCCATTTACGACTATTCTACGACTCCCAACCTAACATTGCAGTCACTATGAAGTTATGTTGCATTTTGGTGACTTACGCACCTTTCGAATGCTCTGTGTAAGCGCTGAATGTGAAATCCGTCGGATGACAAATGCATCTAACTTTGTCAGAACAGTCACACCTCGCTCAGATAGTTTAGAAACTTGGTAATTATGTACCTCATATTAGAATGGGCGCATATATATATAGGTTGCACGAATGGGATCAATCTAAAAACACATCGAGACTCGCACACGGCAGTGTTCGTTCATTCCGCTCAGATTGGTTTAGACGAAACTAGAAATACCGGTTATTGTCCCGACCCCGAGACTGGGACAGTTATTGCTGTGTTTAGACAAGTATAAATATTGAAATGCTTACGCAAAGTTCACAAGTTTCAATTTTGTATCATGATTAGGCCGAGATTGGAACCACAGTACCCCAGGGTGGAGTGCAGACGCTCAACTGATTGTACTAATCACACAGTTGACTGGTATGTCCTTCGAATCCAATAACATCCTTTACCGGTAGATCACCGCCGTGTGCATTGAGGGAGCCGAACTGCTACGGTCAATTTAAGACGCTGTCGCCGGCATGATGTAAGTGTTAGTTCAAATGAAGATGGAATGCTATGTGCACAAGTCGGGTCGTTGGAAGAAGGATGGGCGGAGATAGTTGGGTTATACTTGGGCAACACAGTAGAGGGACCTATCGGACGTAAATGTCACTATAGTTGATGGCGAAAATAATACCTCATCCTACCCAACCAAGTGGGCGTCTAAATTTGCAGCTGTGTGCTAAAATCATCATTCAAATTTCGCCACATGACGAATCAATGTAAAGCGCAGATTGTACCTACCTTTCCCACTACATAAGGAATGTTCTAGGCTATATGGGCTCCGAGATCTTAATTTTGTGTAGATTTATTGATTGTTCCGTACTGTTGATATATGGGATAAGTCCAGCCAGGGTTAGTGGATACGGACAAATATTCTATTTCAGTGCGCATCTGCCAAACATTCATTTGAAATTATGTAATACCTCGACTGTAGCAGTTTTCTCTTTAGTGCAATGACAAGTGTATCTCATATCAAGCACAACGCGAGGATAAACTTGAACATTGTATTATCTGGAAGTACCTCCCTTACTCTACTATAGCATCCAATGCTACCCTTACCTGTGTGATGTGGGACCATAGCATGGCACCATCACCAGGAGGTCTAGGACAGTTCATGCCCTGAGTCGATCATGTCATGATCAGACTAACAAATTAGGATCATCTGCCGCTCTGTGCGTAATACACGTAAATATACATTCTGGCAGCAGTCAAATAATATAGTTGAATACTGATCAAAATCGGACGCAAGTAAATAATGGTGGATATCTTGTAAGAATCCGAGAGCGGATTTTTACATATATATTTAAAACAAATTTCAAAATTAGAATACCCTCCACTGTATTGATCATTGCAGGGTCTCGAAAATAACACGGACCCGGCAAATAAGATGAATTGACCTGGATTCCTTTCTACTTATCGAATCAGAGACGAAGTTCATGGAACTATATCAGCTGAGATGGACTCTGTCAGATGATAGTGATTTGAATTGATAACGACAGCACAGCATATATGCGCCGTGACATTAACCTATGAGTTGTCCTAATAGCTTTTATGAATTGATTAAACATGTATGATATTAATTTAGCAGAGGCCTCCAATGTCACATACTTGATTGAGTATGTAGCTCAGGAATAATAGGGTGGCCTCTAGTGCTGGAGCATGTGACATATGACGGCAATGTGCCGTCCGTGTGAGAGATCGTCACACGAATAGTTCTATCTACTGGTTTATTGTACGACATTCGCTCATCACAGTTGCCATCAGATGTGAGTGGACCTTGCGAGGTAATTCGCTTACTGTTGAGGTTTATAAGACTAAACATACGATGTGTTTTCTGGAGTACACCATCGGATATTATAGCGGATTGTATTTTGTATAGTGAATGGTGATACGTCAAACAAATTCACTACCACTTTACTTTGTTCATATATATACCTATATATTATGTATATACGTGTATACACTGAAGCCAGAGATGATGCTTGTTGCTGTACAACTTTTTAATTTTGACAGTATACCATGAACAGCATCTGACAGATTTGCAGATGGGCTGACATATCACTAACTACAGGTGGAAATTCAATATGTTTTTACAAACAATCCGATGTGGTGTGGGCTCAGTTGCGGTTGCCGTTCAATGCACACGGGTGTAAACTAAAGGGTGCAGTTGGATGAATAACTAACAAGATAGGTAATTGATGGAGCCTGACTCGTTCGCCGTTGACACGTACGTTGTATACGAATTAGCAAAAAATACCGGGGATGTAACGATATGGACCTATTGGGTATAATCGACCCGAAGTTACCACTAAAGGAGCATGTTCGAGATGAACGAAAAAAATATTATGTTTATTATTTCTGGATGGTAAAGTTTCACGCTACATAGTATAACTCAGAAACCTACCGCTCACTTGCAAGTTGATGAAATGAATATTTTATCAAACAGCAGCAACAAGATCCTTTCTTAATCGAGAAGAGGTGGGTATGGTTCTTATCAGCATATGTGGTGTGAATCATTCCCACTGAAAGTATGCGATCTGTTCTGTTGAAAGACTTTGCAGTCCTGTACACAGAAGCTAGTTGTGCCTATTATGTGAGAAAACTAATTTAGTGAGAAGAAGAAAAATGTACGCGATTCTGATAAATGAGCCTGAGACAAGAGCATCTCTTAAAACAATGCCCAGAATACATACAATTTCTCTCATCCACAATCCATGAATAAGAAGTCCTGACTGTTCTCCTTATATAGCCTACCAAATCATTTAGGAACCCATACACTAGTTAGCTCGCAAAAGTCTCACCACCATAATCCTAATTGCAGTGTTTGTCTTACGAGAATTTGAAACAGGAAAACATCCATGATGGCGGAAGCTTCGCATACATTGCTTGGTCTTCATGCCAAACCGTCCTGTTGTTGTGGGCTGCGGACAATATATGAATAGTAGACAAAGAGAGAGGGTAGCAGCGATTTTATTATCCGAGGACCGAATTTTCTAGCGCAGTCTGACGGTTCCATTCACACCCAAGGAAGGACCTTGGAAGTTATACCACCTCTCGAAGAGATCAACACGATCGAAATTAATTGGATCAATAGAAGACGTTAGCAATCCATTAGATGGATTGGTGACGGGCCGCTCGAACGCTATGTGCGTTGCGTGTTACCATTTACCACACATCTACAGTGACGATTAACTTCGTGATAACCTCCGATGATCGCCATTTGCGTGACTTACGGAATCAATAGGCGATGGGATGCGAGAGGCACAAATACAGAAAGATAGACATTTAAGAAGTTCGGGGGACATGGTGAGTTGTAGACAAAAACGAACAACACGAGGCAATATACCACGATCAACACACGTAATAAACGTAGATGATGTACCATGTTGATGGAAATGGTCGTAACGATTGACAATGGTGCAAAATCTGGAGATTATTCGTGCTCGAAAGATACGTTCGGGTACGATTTTGCATGATTATTGTCTCGGAAATAGCTACATGACTTTTGGAACTGTGTGTGGCTGTGCGAGTGTAATGTGTGAAGTACACAAGGCGACAATCTACGAAGCCCACAACCAGCCACATTGCAACATTCCAGACACGAACAATCGAAGCGTATGATCATCTATTCACAAGTTACCACATCATTAGTGCCAGTTCATGGTGTAATCACGCAAAGTAGATGACCACCTTTACATTGCTTCAATAAAGTGACGTCACTGTGTAGTACACATACTACGATCCGTCGCAGGAATTAATGCAAGGTATTAAGGATATACTAATGACCCTGCAGCAATTACATAAACATGCACATGTATTTGAAGAGTTTCCGGGAGAGGTAAATAGTCCATCAAAGTAAAATATAGAGCTAAATGCCACAACGTTTATGTTTTCAGCAATATTTATTATATACATCATTAATCGCAGATGGTAATGATTACCGAGTAGCATCGCAGAATATCCGGCCGTAATATTTACTATGCAATAATACTGATAATATACATACGACGACCGCCGGTAAGTCCATTCATACATATGGCTATGAAATGCACAAAATCAACAATCGGAGTCAGCCGATGATTGATACATCCATAACTGATGGCACAGCCGACCGCTGCTCACACCAGCAGAGGAATTTCATTTAGGCTACAAGCAGGGAGGAGACGAACAGGTACCAGTTACATAACTGGAAGCGCTGAGTGGGGTATCGCAGGAGGCTTTGTTGAGAACAATCCATTCTACGAACACATTGTTCGAACAGACACTGATCAGAGAACGGATGACATTTTTACTGGATTCTGTTCATTTTGAATTTCAGCAGCATAAACAATTTATAATCAAATATTTGATTTGTTTGATCGATTTGTTCGGTGCCCATTTGATTCGTTTCCCGTTATGTTCTGTATTATGTTAACGTATCACATTGATTCACTCATAATCATGCAAAAAACTGAAGAAACGTGTAATTATCAAATTATGGCAGAGAACAACAGTTGTGTACGCAATATGAATATGTATTATCACGAGGGTGCTCTACCCTACTTCGCTCTGAAAACAACATTTGATGATTCAAATGTAAAATATTTAACTAGAGTACTATTGTACACTAGTTATAATGACGGAAGAGCATGAAATATTCCGAATGTTCCAATTTGCATAATTATTGAGCTAATTTGCATATCTATTGAGGTCAGTTTGGGAATACGATAATTCGGCGAGGGAATGTACCACAGCATTGTGTAACATACAAGAAAAACTATATATATATACATAATTTTGACCAATTTTCAGGAATTTGTCTCTAGTTTAAGGATTCTTTTGCATATTTTCAACAATTTATCGATGTTCATCTTTGTTTGAAAATGTTCCGTTGTTCGTACATGATATATAAAATCTGTTTCCAACAGTCCTTTTGATATGTTACACGGCAATATTATCATTTCTCCAAATTAACCTCATTGAATATGCCAATTTGAAAGGTATAATTATCTTCATTTTCTTTCCCCGTGTACAATGGTATCCTAATTTCACATGTGGACTATTGAATGTGAAATCTTGTTCTGGGGGTAGAGCACCCCCTTAAATCCCTCTAACTAGCCAATTTATATTTCAAACCACTACAATACTACTTCAAATAGACTGGGCGTGCATCGAGTATATGTAGTAACTAAAAGACCGCTCTATAGGCAAACATTTACAGTTTCCGTTTCTACAATCCATCATTCTCTCCGAGGGAGCGGCGTAAATAGTGATTTCTAGGCACTGTGGATTGATACGAAACTGATTTACCCACGATGCCCACAACACGGATGCAAGACCTTGGTGTTGTAGTTGCATTACTTTTATGCTGCACACTTGTACCGGGCGATAAGAAGTCACCACGATACCCGAATAGCAAGAAGAGTGTGGCGTGTTGAATAGCGATAATGGATACGAACGGGAAGAGATGATACCCACTGAATTGAAATTCATTGACCACATTTTAATACCTAAAGTAGCCCTCAACCAAAACAATAGAGAGCGATTTATGCAACATTAAAGAGAGCAGGCAGGGATGATCACTATAAGAAGTGTATCAAATTAGCTGATTTAGAAGAGAGACTGGAGGCGTGTGAGTGTAACTGGGAGGAAGTAAGGGAGG